>KK502496.1:231695-327017 GCA_000688735.1 Glossina austeni | reverse complement strand
AATTCAAAAATGTCCTGAAAATAAGAATCAAGATCTGACGAGGACTGGTTTGGTTTCCTTTTCTTTTTCTGTTTGGAAAGAATGCTTCGAAAATCAGTTGTAGAATCGATAAATTTTAATTAATTTTTATTTTTTCTACTATGATCTGTTTTCTTATGTCGGGGTTTCCCCCATATGTATGTATGCAAACAAGTTTATCGAGACAGAGAAAAAGGTGGTGATAGAGGGGTAAAGGGGGGCCCCATGTAACGAGATGTATGCTTGCGGTTGAACTGTGACTGATCTACGGCCACATGCCAATCGTAATTAAAGTACGATGTACTGTTGACCACTTTCAGTCACGTTTCTCATCTAGTAGACTATGAGGTATCTTACGGCAGTTGTTAGAAAATCTCATTTTGAAGCTGCAGCTCACGTTTACGATTGTTGTTTGTGTTAGATGATGAGTTGTTAATAGACATTTAAAAAAATTATCCATCATTTCGTTGGTTGCATTAAGTTTTCAATTAGTAAAAGCATGCAGCGGTACACATATATATACATATAAAATAAATTTTCATAGTTACGGGTAGATCGCAGGTTTTGTTGGAAAGTTTCATTAAAAAGCAGAAAAAAGAAAAAGTTTTTATTATCAATTTTATATAATTCGTATACAATTTATGACATGGCGGTGATGTTACAAAGGCAACGATAAAATCAATGAGTTGATAATTGTAAAATAACATATCTTTTACATATTCCTGGGAACGATAGCTTTCAAATTATCATCGCACAACACAAAGGTATCATAGAAAGTATGCCTTTACTTGGCATTGTTATTTTACCTCCAAACTAAATGAAGATGAAGTGGTTTTCAGGGGCATTTTCGCCTGAGTATAATGTGTTAACTTGTGGTGCAAAGGTGCATTAAGTTTGTGCGGATGTATGCAACATCCAGCAGGGCTTGAAGTAGACTAACCTTTCCGTATGCAACCTACAGGCCGCAAGGTGTGGGATATTTTGGTGAAATTTGTTACATTAACATGTTTAGGCCTAAAAACAAATGGTGTTGCAAACGGTCTGGCTCGGATCACTACTTCGCATATAAAGTTTCGTTTTAAAAAGTTATTATATGAATAAGTGTAGAATGATGTGGTAGATCTAACGGCGGGCCGTGTCTGACTACAGTGCTTTCATTTCGATTTCTTTCGATTTATTATAGTCCAAGGGCTCATATTGTTGCGAAAATCCAGACACAATGTTTTCTTTAAAAGATTGAGGTCAAAACAATTTTAACGTTCCAGCGCCGACCGTAGACTTTTCTATTCAATTTTTGGATAATTGATTGTAATAAAATTTTGTTTCGCATTCGAAAGTAGATAAAAGAAAGTCTTGTTCGTGAAATCAAAATAACTTCCATAACTTACTTTTAGAAAGTTTCAACCCTTCGAAGAGAAGGCGCTTGTCAAAATTTTACGTTATTTCGACCACTGGCTACCAACTTAATGTGTAGTAGTGTTTAATGAGACCACTTATGACATTGCGATAGTTGATGAGACATTGTTGTTTGTTGTCGCGGAAGGAGCACCGTTCAAGTACAGCGTTCGCTTGAGAAGTGTTATGGCGATAATCTTCTGTCCATAACAACCATTTGTCGGTGGTTTGTTGACTTTATGATAAGCAGTGAATGAATGCAGTGGATGCCGTTAAGAGCTAAAAACGTCAACATAAAAGCAATCCTGAAGATGCACTAAAGCAGCAAAATATAGCCGACATTCTAATGATGTTATGAGCAGTACACTAAATATTTTTTATGAAAACTTATGCAAGAAAGCTATGTTCCCAACGGATAGCACGTTTACTCACAGTGAAACAAATGCATCTTGCCATGGGCCGATGGCTACTGTGGCAGAATTGATTGGAATGACGTTCGAATTACTAGCCCCATACTTTTCAGGCCTGATCACCACAGCGATTATTGCTTATTTAATCTCAAAAGGATGTTTTAGGGTATAGTAAAGGAATCGCGCTAATCGAAGCGTACTTTGGAAATATTTACTCAAAAGATTTCATAAAAAAGGCATCGAAATGTTAGACAAGCGTCGAACTGATTGTATCACTCTTGGGAAGATTATGTTCAGGAACAAAGTTAAATTGTAGAGAATACATGTCCATTCTTGCTAGACCCGGAAACTATTAATCGATCTATTATAAGTTTTACACTCGATAGTCACAGTGTTTGTTCAGGTAGGTACTCATTTTTATAGTTATTATATAAAGTCAGTTGTCACAACATATAGTGTATAAATGTATAGATGGCTTTACATTGACATATGTCATTCTATACATTTGTGTCTCTCTATGTCAAATTTTAGGGGGACGGGCTATAGTTTTGATAATAGGCGAGCTTTAGATTGTACAGCTAAGACCATGTCTTTAAAAATTTCCTCTTTTCGTCGTCGCTATTAATCGTTTTCACAGACTTCAAGAGATAATAACAGAACGGAGCCTTCTGGTCCCATTAGATCATCGTCTTCTTGCTATAGCTCGAATTCGATTTAGCTGTCGTTGCGTCGGTCTACCCACGAAAGTCGCGGCAAGAGCTCTTCCCAGTGACGATACGATGCAACAACAATTTTCCTTTGTATCGTTCTAGAAGGAAATCTAATGCTGTCGGCAAATGTTCTCCATTTGTCGCAACATTAGACGCGTACAACGTTCTTGCAAACTGCGCTGTTGAATGCGTGAGTTGTACTGCTGTGAGTTGCAGATGTCAAAGGTCAATAAGAAAATGACGTCAACGAGGCAGTTTGCCATTAATCATATATAACCATCTAGAGGAAAATTCGGGGTTCCCAGTTCCCCATCTGTTATATATATATGTATATATACATATATATACATATATATATACACATACATATATATATACATATATATATATACATACATATATATATATATACATATATATATACATATATACATACATATATATATATATACATATATATATACATATATATATATACATATATATCTATTACAAGTATGTTTAGAAGTTGTGATAATTTCAACATGCCATCTTGTGTGTACTTTTTAGCAAAAAAATTAAAATGGAACGAAAATGCTGAAAATGAGTTTTTCAACTCAGGAAATAAATGCAACATATTTACTAAATAAATACAAGCTTTATTTAGGGCTTTACTTGCACATGTATATAAATATGTAAAAAGTTTAAAATTAAATTTGAAAATGTTTACGTAAAACAATAGTTGTAGTATTTCCTAGGATTAAAAGCGTATTTCTGCTTGAGTTCACTGAAGTGGATAAACGATATTTAATTTTTTTCCATTATTACCTAATTAGAGAAAAAGCCTCTTAATGCCGCATGGTTAATAGGTAGGATTAGACATGAAATTTTACATTGTAGATGAAACAGAAATTTTAAATTTGATATAACGGGTACAGGATAAGGATAGTGGAAGGTATTAAAAAGATCTTGATGCGGCAATGAATTTATCTGTGAGCGAGAAATTCAAGCGGACTCTAATGTTTGCAGGCTTTAAGAGCCCACTGAAGACCTCTAACAGCAAAAGTAAATTCCTTTTACAATTTTCGACCTACACCGTAATCCCATGATCCAAGCAGGTATGCTTGCATTTTCATCGTGCTCTTCCGAGGGTAAAATCGAATTTTTCTATGAATCTAACTAATTCTACGGATTCATGTGTTTGGCTTTAGCTTCCGAATATTTTAATGACTTAGTAGATAAATGAAAGGCAGTTCTCTTCACCTGACCTAGTAATTCTTTAAGAAAGAGATATTTTTAAAGTTTTTCATGGAAAAATTATTGCTGTGTTCAAAAGTGATGGAATAAATCTTACCTCAGATTAAGTGTACTAAGCTTTGTAATAATAGTTATAGTTTTTTGGGAGCACACAAACAGGGGTGACGTCAAGAAATTCTTGAGTGCATATACAGATATGGATATATGTGATGTATATACGCACACACACGCACACACACACGCACGCACACACACACACACACACACACACACACACACACACACACACACATGCTCTAAGGGTGTGCGCCGCATATCGGACAGTGTCGGAAGATGCGGCTTTGGCTAACGCTGGCGTGATACCGACTTGCGAACTAAAAAAGGTATGTATAGGGCTGAATTTCACAAATTGTCGGGTGAAGCAGCGAGCAAAACAGCGACTGGTGGAAGATTGGCAGGAGCGCTGGAGCAGAGCGAGTAAGAGTAGATGGACGCACCGATGTACTAAAACTGCGGCCCAGGGTGAATAGGCAGCACGGTGGAGGTGGAATTTTATTTGACACAGCTAATTAGCGGCCATGATTGCTTTAGATCATATCTGTATAAATTTAAAATAGAGCATTCTGTCGTTTTTGTGAGTCCATCGAAGACGATGGACATGTTTTCTTTATTTGTCCGAAATGCCATAACGAACAACAGAGACTACAGACGGAAATTGGAGTGTTACCTCTGTCCGACAATCTCGTGACAAATATGTTGCACGACTCGAAAATATGGAAGGCGGTAGGAGTGTTCGTCGCAAACATTATGAAAAAACAAAGACACGGGGAACGTCAACGCAGGCTTTTAAGTAGTGCCTAAGCGGCTACCCTCTCTGTGAAGGTATACCTAAACGGTCGTGCCATAGGGCAGGGAATAGGAGAGCTGGTTTTTAGCGGGTTAAAGTCTCGCACTATCTTGTTGATGGTTTTCCACCTCACAATAAAACACATGCTAATATATGATGATATGTATATATAATGTAAATGGACAGATGTGTGACAGGGGGTTAACGTACGTTCCTGCCGTGGAGGCTTAACCCTACTGTGCCCGATGGCACACGGAGTGAGAAAGCGTCACTCACGCCCCGCTGGGAGCAGGGAGGCTCCCAAGCAGTTCCAGATCAAGGGCGTGTGTATGGCATGCCCATCCCTGTGACAGGGGCGAGGCTTATCTAACACTTCAAATATTTAATGTTCCCGCGATTTTGGGGGCAACCACAGCCACCACGAAACTCCCCGAAGGGCCGTTCCCAGTAGTCAGGTAGAAGACCCACAACTACGAGGATTCTGCTGCAGCAAAAACTGCAGCCAGCAATTCCTCGCAGAGGGGATCCTCTGAGCAACTTGACCCCCGTGGTACCTTAATTCCTTTAAAAGTTTAAGGTCCCACTTTGGGTAGCATATAGCTACATACCAGTTAGATCCATGCCTCTCGGACTGGTGGCCTAAGGACAATTCATAGATGCTTTCTTAATAATGAAGCTCATCGGTCGTCATTCATGTGATAGGCCATAATTAACCCTTCGAATAAATTTGGCAGCCGCACTACAAAAGCATGCCGTTTGGAAAACTTAAAAACTTCCAAACTTGTTGAAATATTCTAGTTAGCCGACCTTTGTGATGTATTCAGGAATTTCTTACCATTTCCAGCTTTTTACCTTTAATGAATTTAACATGGAAGAGAAACTAAGCAATTTTGCAGAATTATTGTAATTCTACCAACACTTATGTATTTATTTATATATTAAAGGGCGGATGAGAGGGCATGCATCAAAATGAAATTCCTTTAATTTGAAGTGTCAACCTTTTTATATATAGAGGAAAGCAGACAGAGAAGATATGCATGCATATGTAAATATATTTTTGATGTGAGATATCTCTGACAGATTCCTTAGAATATATTCATTTTTCGTTGCCTTGTGTGTCTTGTTTATTCTTCAATATAAATGTTTTACGGAAATTTCTCTACGATAATATGAACTTTTTTTTGTTGTTTTTTTTTTATTTTTATTTTTTTCTTTTCCTAATTCTTGGTATGCCGCTTACCTCATTTTGACGTAAGGTGCAAACAGCTATGATATACAGGATGTCGGTAGTGGGATTGGTTGGCACAAGCAGTAAATTGCGTTTTTCAATTACAAGCCGAGGAAAAGATGCGACGACATCCACATACATGTATACGACAACATAACATAAAGAATTTGTACGGCTGTGCGATAGAGGCGGAATGATATAATAGTCGAAGGATGTATCTTCAATTTTCTAAATTCCTATATATATATATATATATATATATATATATATATGTGCATGTAAGTTTCTGCATATTAGTGTGCGCATGAAAGAGTCAACGAGGAGGAAAACATATAATATGATGATATTTTTTTATTTTTTATTTATTTAGTTTTTTTTGCATTTTATTTATTTTTTTTACTTTTTCTCACAGTCGCCTCATAAAATATTTCGATAAAATCATCATATTATACACAGAAGGAAAGTCACGCTTACTCATATGCAGTTAAACTGGTCTGCCTAACCTAACCAGTAGATGAATTGTTAAAAAAGAAAGCAAAGTTGGAAAAATGAAGTAGAAAACTTTAAATTGCATATATACGATGATGAGTTGAGCATATGGATGTTGTGCAAATATATTTCCTTTTGTTTTTAATTAATATTTACACTTCTTTTGTAACATGCACAAGCTTCTGCACTGATCTCAAAAGTGTTATTGTTCTGCGTTTGTATTGAGGGGAACCCCTATGAAAGATCTGATAAATTTTATTTTTAAATGGCTTCAGACTCTGAGTGAATCTGTCCATGACCTTATGCGTCTGCTTTCACATAAAGGCGATAACAATAACGACAATGCTAATGGAACCTTGAAAACGTTATCAAAGGTCGCCGTATAGTGCTGTGTTCAGAAAATAAAGGGAATTTTTACTTTATAACGGCACTCGCTTTGATTATCAAACCAAATGTTTCCTGTTAAGTGACTCTATAGTTGACTCTAATAGAATTTTCATGTCACTCATATCGTACGCTTGTACATTAAAGAGTTTTCTGTGATTGTTGGAAATTATTGCGGTTTGTTATTGATGCGTATATATCGGGCAACACACACCTGTTTGTCTCAAACGAACATATGCTTAAAAAAGGTGACATTTCAGCTTATATTTTTCGTACAGAGAGAGTTCTTCTTCTTGTTCTTTGTCCGTGTGAATCCGTGTTATATTGATTTGAAAATGAGTGGACTATCTGAAGAAATACATCATGTGATGCCTTTTGACTACAAAAAAAGTAGAAACTCTTCAAAACAAAAAAAAAACAAAAAAATTTGTGAAGTGTACGGTGAGAATGAAGGACCCCGGTCCGTTCCGAAAATTCCTCAATTCCGTTCCGAAAATTTGGATGTCAAAGGTGTATCTCGCAGTCACTGAAAAGGTCGATGAGATCATGCAATCCATGGAGCAAGACGAGCATGCAAGCTGTCAGGGAATAGCGGAGGCACTACACAACGACCACATGACAGTTTGAAATCATTTGAAAAGAGCAGGCTACAAAGAAAAGCTCGAAAGGGCGGAAAAAACCGCGGAGTCTTTTGAATATGACCTAATATTGAAAAAGGAATTTGTATGAAATTCTTTGAAAAATCTGTGTGCTTTTGTACACTCGGCTTTATAAATACATGATTTGACCATTGAAAATTTTCGATTCGGATAATTTCCGCCAATTTTCGCCAGCTTATGTTCGTCAAACTCGGGGAAAGACAACTCTATTGTCTTTACTTTATCTTCAAGGAAAAAATTGCCTGCAACCGCTGGAAGGGACAATAAACACTTCTCCTCTAGATGGATAGAGAAGAAACCGAAGAAAACAAAAAAAATTCAAAAATGTCACCATAATGACTTTGAGGCTTGGTGAAGATACTTAAAAGGGATTAAAAAAGTTGGGTCTTCGAAAATAAACGCGATCGGCTAATAGTAAACGAAAAGTCTTGAATATTATTTTTTACCTCCTATGTTCTACGCTGCTTAGAGTACAGGGTACACTAAATTAATGCAGATATATACGAGATTCAGAAGAACTTTTAAGATAGAATAACTTTTTAACACCAAACCGTTCAGGATCATATGCCGAATCAACTTAAGTACGAATAAGCGCCATATACCACGTCATTTCTATCCATGGATTCACTCTAACACGGTTCGAGAAATTCACGTATAACGCGGCACTTCTACAGCACGGACTCACTCTAATAGTGTTCGAGAATTGGGCAAAAATTTAATAAAAAATTATTAAAGGCGAGTTTTATCTAATTTGAATTTGGGGAAATTCCCGCACAACAGCTCAATAAATGCGATGAAGCTTTTAATTGCGAAAGATACCTCACTTGAGGTTGTTCACTTGAGCGCGTATCAGGTGTTCCCGCCGTACTTTCATGAACTATTAATGCCTAGCTACACTTTAAAGCTGTGATATCTGTTATCTGTCTGCATGATTCCTTTTTCAGTACAAACCTGCAGATCGCAATACTTTAATGAAATTCGATGCACTGAGACATTCCAGCTCTGGGAAATGAATTGATTCGAAATATTTGCTCCATATAAAGATTCGTTTGGTTAAGTTTAAAAAAAATCCCATCACCTGGAGATGCGAGTATATTCATATTTTCGAAATCAAATCAAAATTTCCTGCTGATCGGGAATATATATTCTTTATAGGGTTTCTGGGTGTTGCGAACATTATGATAAAATGAGTATATTCACCATTTTTCGTTAGCTAAGCTATTCTACTAATTATCCTGCAGCGTTTTGTGCATAGTTAGCAAAAGAGTAGAGAGTGGAAAAGCCGTTAGACAAAATTTTGATATTCAAAAAAAATGAGTCCATGTTTTAAAAATGTGAAAAAAGTTTTCAGAAAAACTGGAAAAAATCTATTAAAATATTCTTAACTGTACAAAGCAACCCATTACTGATTTAATTATGAAAAATTTTTTCTTAATATTATAAACAAATTGACTGAGAAAATATTTATGCCGCCCCCTTTGCTCCATCTGTCGCTAGTAAATGCATATAATAAATATGCCAAGCAACACTCCTTTATTCGAATTTTTTCGGTGAGACTTAAAAATAATGCTTACACACATGCATAAGTCAAAGAATTTAAATATTTTGACGTTTACTGAAAAAACAAAGCCAGCCATAAAGGAAAACTTTTTACTTCTCCGTCTATAACATAAACTACCGAGAGTGCTTTAAAGGGTTTCGTCACTTGACTAACTTTCACAAATTGTATAGACATGTACGTACGTCAGGATACGCACACTCATATGCATACTGATGTATGTGCATATAAATACGTGAGCCTCTATATACTTTGCTTGAAATATGTAATTATAAAGGGGTCGCTCTTATTACCCTTGTGCCTACATAGACAGAGCGAATAAAACAAAAAAAAATGAAAAACTGAATCATTCACAAATTAAGACGCTTTGTGTGCCCAAGTGGATTTTATTGTTGCTTCTCCTTTCTGTAGAGTTTTATGCGCAGTTTTCTTTTTTTTGTAAATGTTATTGCAAATTAACTACGAATTGTTTAGACAGGTTGTCAGTAAAAAATTCTTGTAAAAGTTTTTAATAAACTTTTCGGTACATTATGCTATTATTTAGAATTATATGAAGGAGTCTTTTTACCGCAATTAGTTTAAGTCAAATGGTTTCTCTCTGATACTCGTATAATGTCCTAAAACTTTGTAATTAGCTAATTATTATAAATAAATTTTGGTGCGGAAGAAAAAGATTTTCTTTAAGTTAAGTGGTAGGTAGGTAGGTAGGTCACACACGGAATTGTGTTAACACTTATGAATTCGATTTAGAAATCGGAAAAGTACGTTATTCCTAATTAATATCCTTTTACTGATGTTGTTATGAAAAATTCTCTTTTGAATTTTATATGTCTTCTTATTCCCCAGATTAGATTCTTCCCAATGACTTATGTATACTGTAGACTGTATTTACAAGATTGAAAGACTATTTACAGAACACAAAGCCAGACAAAGTCTAAAACAAACTTATATACAGAAACTGGAGTTTTATCACATCCAAATCTTTTTTTATTCGGTATATAAATTCTTTCGAAAACCGTGCAAAAAAAAAATATACGATATATGGTAAATTTGGGGATTTTCCACCCCACCATTTCCACCATTTTAAAAAATCGTGTAAGATGAAATAAATATTTTCGTAAAAAAACCGAACAAAAAAAGTAACAATGAAATCCATATCACATATATGTATATATAAAACCCAAACAATCCAATTTTGTGAAAAAAAGAAGTTAATATTAGCAAAAATTCAGTGCATAACTACGACATATAAACATTTCAATTGAAATTAGGATTAAAAATTAATTTCGCGACTTTTCATCGCTTGTAGAAAACGGGTGTGCACGTTTATATGGAAAAAGCTATCATCAGGAGATACGTCAAATATGCCTAGATATGCCACAACGATCGGACTCGTTTCAACCAAAGAAAAATGATAAAGTTCGAGTATGTATTTTGTTGCTGTATATATAAGTTTCTGTAAGTCACTGTCAAAATTGGAATTAAAAAAAATTGTTTTTGGGATTCGTGCTAGAACAAAAAATTCGTGTAAAAAGGTGTACTTGGTCTTCTTGGTAAACAGTTATTTCAAAATCGGATATAGGAAAGCCACCTGGAGGAAGAGTTCAGTATATTCCACTATACCTCACACAATTTTGGTCGACTATCTTTTTCGAATATCGGCATTCCCTTTACTTCAGGCATATTCCGCTGCTCGTACGTTACGTTCTGCATCAGATATGAATGCAGTCGTGATTAGCATAAAATTTTGAGTCTATGTCCAGCTGTTTCTATCCAGTTCTCTGTCCGTCTGGTCGCGTCTGTCTCCTATCATACTTTTGGAGCAATCATCCTCGCAAGAATTGAGGCACATGAAGTTTGTTTGCTGCCTTATAGCCAGATTGATAAGAGTTGCAACTATGAAGTCGGTGTTCGTGGGTGCGGACCTCAGTGCATTTTGACCATAATAGTGAATGCTGAATGCTCAGTCGGCAAAGCCATAACACTTACTAATTGCGTATATATTCACAGAACTGTGTAAAGTGGTTCCCTGTCACTTTCTCTTTTCTCTGCTAGATCTGTAGGGGATGTCCCTTGAGAAATGAATCTTATTTTAAAATAACAACTACATTTACAAATAAGCGAAAGGCTATAACTTACTCACACTTAGATCGTAAAATATTTTAGATAAAAAATTCAGATGACATTACATATGAACACAACTGCTACAGAAAACAAGCTATGGCTTCTAGCCATTAAGAGATATTAATCTAAGATATGAAATATTTATTCGCATGTTTGCCTTGGAGCCAGATCGCTTTGGAAACTTCAGATTGCTGGTAAGGATGACTTATATTGTTTGCTAACCACCTTATACGAGATGTCTTAGAAGAATGTCAGATGCGTATAGAACTTGTCAAGAATAACTTAACTTTCTTTTCAATCCCCAAAAGTAGCTTAGCTAGCACTAAGAAAAAAAAGATTAATTAATTTTTGAATTTTTGTATAATGCTACGCGTATCCTTCGTTCATAAACTCATGAGTGACGTATCCGAGTCCGAGTACTTCCTATCCAAAATAAACAAAAATATTCTAAAGCAAGTGTCAAAACACTTTCGAAGACTTAACGTAAGACGCTACAGCACAAACTACGGTAACAGTGATGCTATCCGAAGATTGTGGAAGCAGTATAGTGAGCATAGTGAGCTCTTGTTCCATAAAGTCGAGGATTGTTACACACTTAAACACTCTGGAATGTGATATTCTATGCGCTTTTGTTGGTGATCAGCTGAATTATGTTGTAGCTGATGGTTGAGAGCCCATCGGTGTTCGCTCTCTGCATATTAAGGAGAGTTGGTCCGTTCCTTCATGGAGAGGGCGTACAATGTGTAGTATGAAAGTCTGCAAAGAAAACCTTAAAATGTATACTAATGCAAGGCATGGCCGCTTTGCGGAAACCGCCATGACGTCATAGTTCGTGTAGGATTAAAAATTTCACCATTTTTTACTATCCTTGATTTAACAAAGAAAAAGGGATCGTGTGCATTTGATTGGATTGGTTTGACAGCTTGAAAAAAAAGTGGTGCAGATTTAATTTTTTTTGGAAAAATTGCTCGAACATCAATTATGGAATCAAAAAATTTTAATTTAGGGAAAAACCTTAATTCCTTCAAAAGATTTTCGTTTAACGCTGAAGCTAAGATTTCAAGATGTGATAAAAGTTGAAACAAACAAAAAGGAGGATACGACCCCCTTTTAAAATATATTTTCGAGAAAAACGTGTTCAAAGCTTTGAGTTTTAATTGGGAAAAACCTCTTTGCTTTACCTTTAAGGTGCGAGATCTTCATCATCATGCATTTGGTTTAGTGACTTGACATTTTTTTTTCCATCTGCCGTAATTGATATTTGTAGTCTTCAAATTTTTCGATGGACTCTACGTGTCTATGCAAAAAATTAAACTTTTCGGTGCATTTCAAATTCCCCCCCTTCATGCAACCAGATGGTGTAGTAGAGTGTTTTGGCAATAAAAAAGGAAACCCACTAGGTAATGATATTCCTTGACACGTTATATTTCAATTGCGTTGCCGGCGATGCGCATGAAGATGTTTCTCATATCTCTATGCAATCACTCGGACATACAATCATCACACATGCCCAGACGCTGTATAATATTTTCATATAAACAGCAATCAACAGTGTTGGTAAATAAAAATGCATGGATCGGGCTAGATGGATGAATAAATTGTGGACGGGCAGGTAACTAATTCCCTGTATATATGAATAACTGATTTGTGTGTAAAATTTCAAAAGGAAAGTCTGACACAGTTACAGAGTGCTTAAGTGCATCTATTTATCTTTTTTGATTTAAAAAAGAAAGGATTGCGTTTAGAGAAAAGTAATGTTCACAGACACACACACACACTCCCATAGATTGTCTGTGAAAAAGGAAATTGTTTATGAACTTTTATTTGTATCTGACAAGTGTGTAAGCAAGTATCCGTCTATATGTGTGTGGGTGTGTATGTAAGTCAAGTAGTTTAAAAAAGCTTAACTTTTTTAGATGATATTTTCTTCTTCTTTTTTGTTTTTTGTTTCTAGCTCTAACCATAAAATATATTAGAAAAAAAGGACGTTATGTGTGCCATGTATGGACTTCATGTTCTCGGTCGTTGTAACTTTAACACATATATAGCTGTTCTCAAAACACTATCTACTTTTCATGGATATCTGTATATTTATATATATATATATTTATATATATATGTATATATATATATATACATATATACTCATAGAGAAAAAGCGTATGAAGCCTGTTGTGTATGTTAGCCTGGCACGACCTTTTGAGAAACACTACTAAAAACTTAAAACTTATTTATTTGCTTATGCTTTTGTTATTTTACTGTTATTTCGTGTATACGCGTGTATTTGTCAGCTGACGATGCATATGGCATACGACATATGGTAATTCATTTTTTATTCGCACACCAGCGCTATAGAATGCCAAGCACAGAGGCACAGATATGTAAATACGTGTGAAAGTACACAAAGTAAAACGTTTTTCATTTAAGCCATTTGAGAAGAGATATATAAAAAAATTTTTCTTAAAGTCCATTTTTGCACCGTACATACCGTACATATTGCATAATATGTATACAGAGAATATGTACATAATTTTTTCTATACATACGTGTTGTGTATGTTTTCATACATCTAATATGGCTTAACTGCTGTCAGAGCCAACGCGGCCCGGATCCTTGGTTTTAATAGGTGATTACTTTGTTGGCCATTAATATCTGCTTATGAATGCCTGTGGTTTCTCTACTCACTTTTCACTTTCGTTTACGGATACTTTTCTCTCCTTATATCTTACGCCACTTTTGATACAAAATTTATACTAAGTTTGTGCGATTCTATGCAACACCTCGAAGGATTGGGAAAAAAGACTCGTCTTTTATTAAACCAATCTAAGCTAGTTTGTCCGTCTTGTTTTCTTATGTTATGTTTGTCTCAAGGACGAAAGCTATTGAAAATATAGTTCGGATCGGAAAGCTTTTTCAACCAATTCTCATATCGCACCTTATACTGAAAAGTCGTTATATGTATAAGGCCCTGGTCCGCTACAGTATTTTCAATTGTTTTTGATATGAGAAAGATTTTAATATTGTTTGTGTCTTCGTTGGTTGGTTGCTGAAAAGAACTACCAGTACCAGTTGACATATCTATTTAACTGTTATGTCTTCCCAAACTAAAGGAATGAAAGCTATCTGCCTACATGATGTTCTCTTCTAGTTGTACTACTGATATCATATTTATTATAAGATAAATGAAGGGAATCTGTTTGCGTACTAGTCTTCATTACTTAATATAGAAAACACTTGCCAAAAGGTATATTTACATAGTCCCAGCGATTTTTCTTTTTATGCAACCTTAACTTTCCACTCTTCTGCCGAATGTCGCAGAGCGCTTTAAGGTTCAAGAAAGAATGAAAGTTAGCAAAAATATGCTTAGCTGATGGTAACCGATCAAGTTTAATCAAAAAAAAAAAAAAAAAAAAAAAAAAGAATGAAAAACGGGCCATGAAATAGTTCATCTTGAAATTTCAAGGTCAAACAAGTCTGCTAATGATCTGCAAATCACTGAAACGGATATCGGATGTAAGCTTACGTAAGATACTTTTGGATATCGTATGATGTTAGAAATACGAACAATACAGCATCTTGCGAGGAGCTTATGGGTGATGACGTTGTCATTGTTTTTGCAAGATAAACAACTTCTTTAATAAATTCTTTAATAAATTTGTTGAAATTTAAAAAAAAAACATATTTCCAAAGTGTGTTTCAATGCTAAGCTTAAAGAAAACTCTCTGAAAGTGCGCGTTTGGCAGATGAACTAATCGACAACGGATGAAAGGAAATCAACGAAATTATTTAGTATCCTGAAAAATTGTTGCCACTCTTAAGCTCATTATCATTTTGTTTTGTTTTTTTTTTATTTTATTTTATTTCGTAGATAAATGAAAAAACTTGGCATTATTTTTACTAATGGACTGATTTAGTTTTATTTGGTTTGTTTTATGCTCAAAGTATTTTTTATAAACTTATTTAAAAGTTGGGAGGTGGGATTAAAAAGTCACAATGTTAAAGTACGAGAATACCAAAAGTTAGTTCTCTCTTCTGCTCTTTTTTTATAAAAAAAAAAAAATAAAAGCATTGTGCGAATCACTTACGTTATACGAATATATGAGCCGTTTACCACCTAAAGCGATTAGCTTAGTTGTTATATTTAAAATAACTTTCTTTATTAATCAGGCTTAACACACTATCTCTACGGCAACAAATCCTTATCGCTGTTGAAAACCAAATGTTTTTTTTTTTTTTTTTTTTCACAAGAAAATGCGATAGAAAGAAATATATGAAAATTTATCGATACATATTTTTTGTCTCATTCGCTTATCGTGCTATATACAAAGGCGGAAACAATTTTTCGATCGTGTTGTACAATTCAATTTTATATGAGCACTTTATATATCAGCGAAGCTGATGTTCTGCTCTGGCTGATGCTCTCTAACCAAGATGAACGTATGGCGTATAAAGCGATCAGATGAAGGCTCAAATTTGATTTAAGCGAGTAGAGAGCAATAGCAAGGAGCCGGTTTAAAAAGAAAAATTAAATATTGTCAACACTTATAGCATATGAATTATTAAGTTTGGGCGGATGTGTGTTATTTAATTTTCTGAATCGATTTAACGCCAATTTGCTGGGTTTTCGATTTTAAAAATTCAGCAGAAAGAAGTCGTTACCTTTAGACCTTATGTGTATGGATTTTTAATGATACAACGGAGCAAATATATATGTCTGGGACACGCCCACTTTTGTCATTTAGATGCAAATGTGATGTCGTACACGTATTTTTACAGGGTCAAAAGAGTTGCGATGGAAAGTATGAAAAAAAGTCAGTGTTTTTCGTGGTAGTTTTAGTTTCTTGTTGCCTTGTGGGCGTGCCTGTGAATAAGTCGTGCTTATTTTTTTAATCTAATATTTTTAATCGACCAAGCAATGTTTGTGCCAAGTTGCAAGTTTTTATCTTCATTTTTGCGACTGTGACGATTCATAAATTTTACCCGTCGAATTGACGAGTTCTAGCAGATCTAGTGTTAAGCATGTGTGTCCGTTAGTCCGTCTAATTTCTGTTTATACATTCTCATGTGTGACTTGCTTATCGCAATTTCTTAGAAATTTTGACAGAATATGTGTGTGCTTTCGCCCAAGAACTAACTTTATTAAAAGTTGTTTGGATCGTATAATTTTTCCCGTCTAATGCTCATATAACGTTCACCTTTTTTCTTTGAAAAAGTGCTTTTATGAAATAATTGTTTCTACAAGAAATATTGCAATATTTTTAAATTATTTTAATTGTGTGTCTATACAAATTCATGCTATGTCTGCCAAGGGAGCCGACCTTTAAGCGTGAAAATGAGATACGATTTATTCAGACAGGCGATGACAATAAGACGGTAAGAAACGCTAACATCTTTAAAAGGAAAATATTGAAAATTTAAAATTTTTTCCAAAACTTATAACTTGTGGTAAAGGTCGATAAAAAATTGTAGCGTACTTTGTCCGGCTATTCAGTAGTAAAAGTGGAAAATCTGAAAATCACTCCAGCCGTCTATGGCTTTGTTTATACACAAACAGACATTCTTATTAAAGAGGAATTCCATCTTTTAATTTTATGAATATTTAAAGTGGATGAAGTGAATATCTGAATAAACTGTTTTTAGTGCATTCTTCTTCTTCTAAAGTGGATGAAGTGAATATCTCAACAAATTGTTTTTTGTGCATTCTTCTTAAGAAATAATTTTGCTAAGACAGTATTTATTATTGTTTGATGAAAATGTAAAGAAAGCTTGATATACTATGTCGAGTATATTATGTTTTTTGCGTCTCCAATGCTGCGATAGACTCACTTTCCATTCCAATTACAACTATACATCTGCCGTTATGTGTCTAACAAGAACTCAAAAATATTTATTCGAAGAATTATTAAACGTCGGTCGTAGTCAACAGAGACATTCGATAGGTAAACAACAAAACTTTGTATTAGAGTTTCTCGAAATTGAACCGACTGTATGTGTAACCGGCACAAGTACAATATGTGAAATCATTTTGTTTATTGGTACAAATAAACTCACAAAAATTAATTTGATGAAAAACGTATAAATGAAAGAACAAAAGTTAAGCAAATGAGTGAAATACACACCAGAACAGGACTTATAAACGGCGACTAGAGATAGAAAAGTAAAAAAATTATATTAGGGGGACNAGCGAAAGTGTTCAAACCAATTTCGGCATTGCCTTTCTTGAAGGGCTTCATTACCATACACATCACGTAACTTTTTGGCGGCTTGTACTGCTTTCTTTCCTTTACGGAAATAATAAAGCAAAATATGGTGAAAATGCTCGCTTTTGCACTCCATTTTACTATTGAGGTAAAAAAAAACTAAAAAAATATCTACGTAAGGAATTTGTAAAGCTAGATACGGATGACAGCTAGCATATATAAGAAGAAGAAGAAGAAGACGAAGAAGATCATAACATTTACGGATATTATAAAAATGGGAGTGAGAGGCACTTATAACCGAAATCGGCAATTACTTAGTTGCCAACCCAATAGATTAACAGAGGACGGGAATTACATTTTCTTTTTTTCTTGTTGCCCATCGAATGTAAGTCAGATCATCAATTTTCTCGTCATTATTTCTAGAATGCAAAAAGCTATTATAAAGCGATTGAAGAATCGTGAAAATATAGGGATCAGTGTAGTAAAGAAAGTTTTGCTCTTTTTATCGCGAAAAGTCAATACATGCAATACTCTTATGGCCAATAAAAGACAAAGATTTTGTTTTAGTAGAAAGAAAAAATATACATAAAAAGATACAAAAAATAAACAAGCAAGGTATGGTTACCTTGGGAGAAATCTTGGCTATCTATCAAGCGTATGAAAATTGGCTCAACTTTTGTTCAGCGAAGAGTTTGAGACTCAAATTCTATTTCGTTTGCTTTTCTTGCCACATCTATAATGCTAAGTAAAGCTTCTAGATACAGTAGAATGACTGCTTAAAGGACATCGAAATAAATATAATGATATTCCGGCCCCCAGACAGCAAAGGTGTGAAAGGGTTACGAGACTTCATAGGTAGCTTTAATATATTCCCGAATTTTGATTTTCTTATGGGTACATCTTAAGAACTGAAAAAAAAAACTTAGGCTTTTATGTAATCGCGGGTATATTTGTAGGCAAAGTGCGGTCTGCATTGATCCTTCAGCTCGATTTGTGATAGCTATCCATAAAAGTTAAAAGTTTCAGCTTTCTCTCTCATTTTTCGCTATTTTATGAGATTTCACTGAAATAGGCGGATGGACAGACCAATAGAGAGAAGAAGCTAAGCAAGCTTAAATACTTCGCATCGTACAAGATGTTCCAAGATGTGTTATGCGTCTTCCATTCCCAAACCACTTTTTGAAATTTGAAAATTTAAAAATCGCTTATAAGAGAGAATATATTTGATGTGAATTTTTCGACAATTGTGGGCGTGTTTATGGATGGCTAATGCTTCTATTGAAATACCATATGTGATAATTGGATAAAACTAACGGTGCTTGCTTTCTCTCTCACTTACTGCTAATTTACCAGTTTCGAAAGACAAGTGGACGGAGAGACAGATAAACATTTCGAAACGATAATTTTAATTGTTGCAAGGAAAATGACAAAACCAATCTTCTTCTGGTGCTAAGACTCTTTAGGTAGTTTTACGATTTTGCCCTTGAATGTATGCAAGGAAAGGAAAATCGATATTTATTGGACTGTTGTGTTATGTAATTTATTTTTACAATATTTTTAAATTTGTATTCTCCATATCTTAAGTTTAGCATGAGTTTTGTGTGCAAAACTTTTTAGTAACAGATTGTGTTATGAATAGTTGAATAAAACAAATAATTGGTTTCGCTGCGGTTGTCTCTATTGCGTTATTTAATACTCTGGAGATATGATAGCGAAATATTTGTAAATATATGTACATATATATGCATATGTATGTCTATGTATATGCATATATATGCATATGTATATGTATATGCATATATATGCATTATATGCATATGTATATGTATATGCATATATATGCATTACATTTATAGATATGCAAAAGAATGAATGAATTCGTGTCTGCTTATATTTTGCCTCTATTAAAATCGGCTGGTGGAAACTGGTGTAGTTGTTGTTGTTGTTGTTTTCATTCGTTTTTTTTTTTGCTTCTTTTAACCTTCAATATAACACTAACGTGCAATAACTTATCATGTTTAACTGACTTCAATAAATTTTAATGAAAATTCTCTTTAACTATTAATAATTCAATTTCGTTAACTACGTTTATCTGCGCTCAAGTCATTCTTTACCTTTTTTATTGAACACATGTACATGCATATGTAGTACTAATATGTACATAAACGCACATATGTGTCTGCTTATGAACATAAGAGCATACATAGATTTGTTCATTTCTCGTTAAGCATATAAAAATTGTTATTGGTATTGTTCAACCATCTTTTCATTTGGATTGGTTTACGTACACAGATATACTCAACACATCTGGTTCTGCTCAGTTCTGTTCTGTTCTGTTCTGTTCTGTTCTGTTCTGTTTTGGTTTCTTTTCACATTTATGAAAAAGGGGGAAAAAAATTGAAAATTTTTTATTGGAATCGACACATAAAGCTTTTAGGTTTTTTTTTATTTTCATTTTTGTTATTTAAGTAAGCAAGAGCAAGCACGTATTCAACCGCCATCGTTTTTCGGTTTTTTTTTTGTTTTTTCGTACTCTGTTTGTATTAACAACCGTTTTTCGAACGTGCTTTTTTCGCCAAGTCATTATCAATGGTAAGGGAATGCCACTTGGCTTATTCAAAAGGATTGGCGAAATTCTTCTAAAGGAATCTTTATTGAGTGGTAGTTATGTTCTATACTATGATAGAGCATTAGATGATTTTAAGCAATTTATACTTTGGTTAGATGTTTTAAGGTTTGACGCGAAAAGAAAGAGAAAAGAAAAGACATTTTAAAGTCATGTTTTCGTCATTCCCCGAAGTCTTTAACAAATTAACACGTAAATAAGTTTTATGAAATGCAAAATTGTTAATGTTTTAGTTCCGTTAGAAAATTGAGGAAATTTAGTTATAGTGAATATTAAAAATGTACGTAACTGTAAGAATCCTTTGTTAGCTTACACTTTAGCATCTCTGTATCCCTCCTAACGGAAACAATTTAATGGCTGCTAGAGCAGTATGACAAGGAAGGAAGCAAACAACGAGGAAAAATGTAAATTTCTTACATTCCATTTTCAACGGTGACGAAGCGAAAAGAGGAAGAGACAAATATTAGTTGACGATAATTGCAATCACGATTAACTGCTGGACCCATTAAGAAGCTTCGATATGTTCACACCTTTAATAAGAATGTTTGTTATCTTCCTGAGAATGAGTGACTAATACCACGCCCTTCAAACGACAACTCTCCACTTAGAAATAGTGAGACAAAGATCTTTTCATTAAAATGGACCTTTCTTTCCAAAGGCTCGTAGTGTCATTAAGGAAGCAATACAATGTAGCCAGTTAAGGCCGGTCGCTAAATGCTCTAGGGGAGAGGATCCAAAATGTAAACCTATGTTATTCAAACTTAGTAAAATCAATCTTCTTATCAAAGAACTTATCATTTTTCATCATAAAAGACGAAAACATAGATTTTGTTGCTATACAAGGGGTTGGTTTTGCATGACCGCCTTCACATGGGAAAGAGTCCAAAGGTAATACAGAAAATGTATGCATCAAACCATTCATTCGTTATAAAATATTAAAACGTGGACCTAACTGGACTGCAGGAACGTAGACGCACCCATTCTATTCGAATTTTTCACGTTCCTTTAATATGCCAAAATATCTTCTGATAAGAATGGTGCGATGCTATCCACATTCGACAGCGTTGATCATTAGGTCAAAATATATATGCGCGTGCAAATTGAAGATAATAAGTTGAATGTCACTATGAATATCTGAACCAAACATCAGGCGGACGGTCGGATAGACGTAGTTAAATCGATTCAAAATCAATTAGAGAAAGTAGCATGCATGCAAACTTAATATACTCTGTACCGTAGGTTGTATGAACTTCATATAATTTTGTATTATTGAGCAAAGTTGCCAATAGTTTTCTTCTACTGAACGTGATTTATTGATTAAAGTGCTTGGGCCAAAGTATGAGGTTCATAAGATTGGTTTATAAAATGAAAAAACTCTTTATTCGTGCTTCCAAATCAATTTCATCGTGTTTATGATACACACACAAATTATTGTTTGTTAATTAGTTTGCCTTGGCAAAAGAAATTCATCAACAACGCAGTAATCGATGGAATTTGTAAAGATGAGCTTGGCGCGATTCCTTTGGTCTAAGTTCACCTTCCGTTTGATTGGTCGTCTTATGAGATTTTTGGTACGTACTTCTTAGTGATGTCAAAGGCTTTGCTTAATAAAAATGCGCCATAGTCGTCGCATTTATCGGTGACGCCTTTAAGAATATTTAATATTCTTCCTCCAGCACGAAAATGTTTTTATACATTACGACACTTGTGGTACTTGTCGATGCGGATGTGTGCAACAACTAGAAGCATTATACCGATCCTGAATCTCGGTTAATCTAAGTCTGTCTGTCCATCTTATTTTCTTGTATTCAACTTATAGGCCGTAATTTTTGAGAAATTTGGTACACCGACGTATTTTGGTCTAAGAACCAACTCTATTAAAAATGGTTCGGTACGCATCGCTTTTTCGAATACTGCCCATATAACGCCTTGTTTTGAAAAGTCTTTATATAAATAGCTATAGGGTGATGTAGAGTGTCGGGTATAAGGTGAGCCCACTATAATCTTTTCATTTGTTCACGGGCGAGTTGGTGAGCCGACCTTGGCTGCTGCTACTTTGAAAGGTTTCAAAAAACCTTCGAATTAAATTTCAAATCGATATCTGCCATAAGTCAAAAAATGTTGAGGATTTTTTTCTTTGCTTGTTGCATTTCGTAATGTTTTCGTTGCAATAGTTGTAAGATTTTGTAAAATTATTTTTAAGTCTTCACTAGCCTTACTTCAATCTTTGCTACTGTAGGATGTTATAAAACCAGGGATGGAAGGACAAGTGGGTGGCATCATTATATTGACTTTGAATTTCTTCTTATGCTTTATATTGCGTTGGATGTGTTGTAGTGTTGAATATTCTCGAGTTTCACAAACTGAGTGAATAAATTAGTATCTCTTCTCTTCGTCGTCGAAGCACATATATGCAAAAGTTAATGCTATAGATTAGTACTAATCTTGGGAGTGGGAGGAACAATGCAATATAATGCTCGTGTATCGATTAAGAGAGTAAATCCAACGTGCTGTTAAGCTAATTAAAAATGCTTCTTACTTCCCCTAAAACTACTAATACGCCTAGAAAACGATAGAAATATAGAGACAGAGAGAGAGAAAGAGAGAGAGAGGAGGAAAATAAGTATAAAATTTCTTCTATTCGCAACGATTAAAACTTCAAGTGCAAATTAATCACTTATCAAGCTTTAAATGTTAAAAGCACACATCATGACTTCTCGAGCTGTCTGTTCATTGTGTTTACCTCAAATTCAATCTCTTTACTCCCTTTTTATTTTAAGCTACAAAGTGATACAGAAGATTATGGTAACTATCTGACATCTGCCGTCGTATCAGTCTGTCAATTATTGAGTTGTGTGTAGCGTTTTATACATTGGATTTAAATGTTCGTTCGTGTGCAAAAATCAGCTCATGTTATATATGGTGTAGTAGTAGTACGTGCTTCAAGTATATATGGCTTCATATTAAGAATTCTTATTCATTGCCTTTTTTTTTTTACATGACCATTGACCATAACCATGATACATGCATGCACTTATTACTACGTACAGCACACTAGGACAGATTGCGCTTAAAATTTTCAGAGATGTCTGTCGAACAGCGACTGAATGTTCTAGTGAACATGACGATTAGCAAGATGATGAAACGATTTTATTAACATTCATTCACATGTACTTCGTGTACTGCTCATATTTTCTTTTTCAACAGCAGGGATTTTTCCTTTTTTTTTTTTTGATTTTTTGTTTTCTTCCTATGGAAAGGCATCAGATTTTAAGAGTAAGGTTTATAGGAATTTTAAACAATTGAAGCATTAAGGTTTAAGCAAATTGATAGAGTTTCTTTACATCCGTGAACTCCACATTTTAGGCATGAAGTGGTGATTCCATAAGATGTTTGTTAGGCATTCTTTTTTTTTTTTTTTTTTGAATGAGTCAAAATCAATAAAACGATTCGGTTATGATTGGCCTTTTATTGAGATCGGAGAAGCAACATGAAAGCGTTAAGCTTAGAATTCACCTTAGTTTGAGACATTAGAGCCATCCTCAAAACTATATAAAGGAAGCTATTAACTTTATTGGAGTGCTGCAGATAAATTTATGGTACTCTTGCACACTATCTGAATGCTCAGCAATCGAAAGTTAAACGCATACCATTCCCGCATGTCCCCGTTCGGGAGAAGCACAAAAGTGTGAAGAAGCAAGTATTCGCTCTTCATACAAGAAGGCCGGTGATGATAACCAGAATTAGTCCATTACATGTTCCTACAGAGAGCTGGAAATTCTCGCGTTTAAGCGTTTAAGAGTTTAAGCGTTTTTCTCAAAGACTCGAGCCTATCAACATGTGAGGGAGATCATATTAACGTTGAATGACTAACCAGCCGCGACATAATTCCAGTGCACAACCTTCATATAAAGTGACCCAAAATTTATTTGGTTTGAATTTGAATTAAATAGAAAACACAGCTTTTTTACTGAATCACAGTGTATATAGAATTGAGTTATATGTGGACTAGCACATCGGGTAAACGGTCCTCACGGCTTTTCTGGGTCTTTTACCGAAATTCTGATCACCGAAACGCGAGAGCATACGACTTGAGAAGGATTCATGCAATAATTGAATTATTTCACTGAATGTATGGCATGTGGCGCGGCCTACTTGAAACCGCATGTCCTTCATATCAATATCATCCAATTAGAGCAGAAAGAACTGGCTTTTCATGGCGGGATATCGAGCACCTATAACAATGATTGCTTGACCAGCCTCGTTTTCGAAGAAACACAGATAAACTTTCACTGTTTCTGAGTTGTCTGCTGTCTGCTTTTGAACTTTTGAACCTTTTTTGCTGGGTTCACAACACTTTACCGCATTTAAACTTAAAATTTTGGGATACCCTATAGTATGTCGGGGGATGTCCTTAAAGTCGTATTTTGCATGCACACATTCCTAAAATGACTTTACGCCCACAGTGCCGGGGACAGCTAGGGGCTAAGGACAGCAATATCATTGGCCTGCGTTTTCCTTTGCAAACCAACCGGATCATAACAGAAATATATGGTCGCTTTTGAGGTTACTTTGACAAGGATTTGGAAAAATTTGAATTGCCGAAGCATAAAACGTAATCGACGAAAGCTTCGAAGCATTCCAAGCCAATTTGCGTGAAAAGAGCAGAGTTAATTAGCATCAATATTTCATAATCCGTAGCACGAAGTGATCATCTGCTGGTTGCCTTTAAGTAATTGCCATTATCAACTCATTCCAATACCTATAAGTAATTTGTACAAGTCGGCCGGATGTAAAGAGCAAACAAAATTTACCTTAAAAATTTTTCTATTTTTAATTATTTTCATAAAAAACTATTCATTTTTACAAGAAGCGCAAATATGTACCGCAAAAATTTGTTATGAACTTTATTAGGGCATACAAAATCAAAAAATCTGAATTACTTCAAATATTTTAATGCAAATAAGAGGGGGATACGTATAAATAAATAAAGCCCTAAATAGTATAAAATGCTTGTAAATTTTAATTAGAATGCGAAAAATTATGCAACATTTCGAAATGAATGGGAAAAGTTTCAAAAATAGTGAANGTTATAATTGAAATAAAATAATTGATTAGTTATGGGTAACCCTAATATTTCATATTCAAGGTGAAATACTCAAAAAGAATTTTTGCAATTTATCTAATCTGAAACACGTAGTTGCATGTTCGACTCGAATGTAATATAAAAACGTGTTAACATAAAGCCATAAATAACAAAATGATTAGCGTCTCCTCAAGTGCAAAGTTCTCATGTTTGGCGTTCTCGCAAACTTGGATATATTTGAAATGTTCCAACACCTACACACATTACGAGTATAATAAGCAGCAAGAAATTCAAGCAGAGAAGGCACAAAAAAAAATACACTTATCCCTCGATTTTCACATGTGAATAAAAAACAACAATAGAGTCGTGCTAGCTTATGAAGAAGAGCGCAAGTGGGAATATCCTAATGGAACAGTGATATCATGTGAAGAAGGACGTAAGCGGAAATATCCTAAAACTTATTTAGTTTATAGAAGCAAAATTTTCTTCACATCTAAGTTTTGCACGAGAGACTCGCTTGGTTGAACGAATGAGCAAAAGATCTCGACTGGCAACCCAATACTCGTGCGTTCAAAACTCAAGTGCGGTAGAGTTTTCAATAAAGCCGATAGCCTTAGATGCTAGTGCTTTAAGACTTTATTCTTAGAATTTATTTCTCTGGCTAAATTCATCGTAATCACGAGAATACGATATATGATCGTAACTGTGTCACTTGTGTCACAAGAATTGGCAAAGTTTACGCGTGTCTCTCCATCTGGAGTTCGTCGATAAATAATTGTGCGTTCATCCTGATGATTACAATATTCGAAACAGTTTTAGGAAAATTTGACATATTGTCACAGCATGGCCCAAGCTCATATAGTCTCGAAAATCAGTTCGATCCGATCACTTTTGCGATCATGTAATGCATAAAAATCTTTTTTGAAAATGGTAATCGGTTGAGAGAAGTTTTGTAGTTTTAATACTTACCGACAACGATCGGTATCTTAGCTCGTGAGATGCTTATGAAACACGTGGATGGGATGGGATAATTTTTTGAATCTGCCTTTTCGCGTCCTTTCATTTTTACACAAAATAAGTCTTTATATTATTATTCACCTTGAAAATTAATTCAATCTAGGGATTTGGCCCACAAAGCTATACTTCTTGGACCCTTCCCTACGTAATAGGGATCATCAAAAATATGTTGCTGTTATATGACAACAACATCTGGTTTTTGTTGTTTCATGACGAAATTAAGTGAAGAATTCCTTGTCCTTGTGTCCCCCTTCTCTGCAAACATTCTTATAAAAAGAAAACCTTCATATCCCAAGAAGCACTTTATTTAATGGCGGAATTAAGTGAAGATTTGTATAGCGCAAGAAGCTGTAACGTGTTTAATTAATGATTGAGTTCGCTTGCCATAAATCCTCGGCAAAAGAAAAAAAAATCTGAATTTCATTTTGTTCGTTTATTACAGACACATGAAAATAAGTTGTTGTAATATTAACAAAGGCAAACAAGGTATAAGGATATATTAAGTGTGCGCGCATGGACGTAAGACAAGAAAATGTTTTTCAATCGATCTAAATTTGTCTGTCCGTCCGCCTGTTTTGTTGTTTTATGTTCAACCTATAGGACGATTTTTAAAATATTTTGATGAAATTTGGTACACTGATGTGTTTTGACCCAGGGACGAATGCCATTGAAAATGGTTCAGATTGAACCACTTTTTCAACCACTTCCCATATAATGGTTAATTTTGAAAAGTTGTTATATGGATAACTGTAGGGTGATATGTGGTATTTAATTGTTCTTACTTGTTTTGTCTTTTTAAAGTACAACAATTTTTTGCGTGTAATCTACCGCTAATTATTGGGTTGGCAACTAAGTAATTGCCCATTTGTTCAATGAAATAAAAGGTTTTGTTTTTTTATTTGGAATGAAAAGTAATCTATAATGTATTTTCCATTTTGTTCTATGACCTTTCGCCATCTCTCTGCCAACTTGAAAATTCCACGCTTATAGAAAGTCTGCTCCTTTTCGGCCAAAAACTGAGTTAAGTGAGATTTCACAACGTCATCATCATTGAAAGTTTTGGCACGAAGGGAGTTGTCCAGGGATCGAAATAAGTGGTAATCCGATGGCGCGAGACCAGGGCTATATGTTGGGTGTAACATCAATTCCCAACCAATATTTATCAGTTTTTGCCGAGTGGCCAAAGACGTGTGCGGCCTAGCATTGTGCTGGTGGAAAATGACACCTTTACGATTAACCAATTCTGGTGGCTTTTCCTTGACCGCTGCACTCAATTTGTCCAGTTGCCGACAGTAGACCTCCGAATTAATGCTTTCGCTCTTCGGAAGCAGCTCAAAATACACCGAAACTTCCCAATCCCACCAAATTGACAGCAAAATCTTCGTTTGTTGGCTATGTGCCTTTGAAGGGGTTTCGTGACTCGTGCACCACGATCGTTTAGGATTGACATTATTGTACACAATCCAATTTTCGTCTCCAGTGATGATTCGTTTTAAAAACGGATCAAATTCATTGCGTTTAAGCGATAATTCGCAAGCTATGATGCGTTTCGTCCGATGAATTTCTTTCAAATCGTGCGAAACCCAAATATCTAGCTTCTTAATGATGCGGACACGTTATAAATGCTTCTCAATGGCTGTATGTGAAACGTTTAACTTCTCTGCAACCTCCCGTGTAGTTACGTGACGATCCGTATCGATGATAACTTTGATTTCAACTTTATTAAGCTCCACTGGTCGACCTGAACTTTGGTCATCTTTAAGAGAAAAATCTCCACAGCGAAAGTGTTCAAACCAATTTCGGCATTGCCTTTCTTGAAGGGCTTCATTACCATACACATCACGTAACTTTTTGGCGGCTTGTACTGCTTTCTTTCCTTTACGGAAATAATAAAGCAAAATATGGTGAAAATGCTCGCTTTTGCACTCCATTTTACTATTGAGGTAAAAAAAAACTAAAAAAATATCTACGTAAGGAATTTGTAAAGCTAGATACGGATGACAGCTAGCATATATAAGAAGAAGAAGAAGAAGACGAAGAAGATCATAACATTTACGGATATTATAAAAATGGGAGTGAGAGGCACTTATAACCGAAATCGGCAATTACTTAGTTGCCAACCCAATAGATTAACAGAGGACGGGAATTACATTTTCTTTTTTTCTTGTTGCCCATCGAATGTAAGTCAGATCATCAATTTTCTCGTCATTATTTCTAGAATGCAAAAAGCTATTATAAAGCGATTGAAGAATCGTGAAAATATAGGGATCAGTGTAGTAAAGAAAGTTTTGCTCTTTTTATCGCGAAAAGTCAATACATGCAATACTCTTATGGCCAATAAAAGACAAAGATTTTGTTTTAGTAGAAAGAAAAAATATACATAAAAAGATACAAAAAATAAACAAGCAAGGTATGGTTACCTTGGGAGAAATCTTGGCTATCTATCAAGCGTATGAAAATTGGCTCAACTTTTGTTCAGCGAAGAGTTTGAGACTCAAATTCTATTTCGTTTGCTTTTCTTGCCACATCTATAATGCTAAGTAAAGCTTCTAGATACAGTAGAATGACTGCTTAAAGGACATCGAAATAAATATAATGATATTCCGGCCCCCAGACAGCAAAGGTGTGAAAGGGTTACGAGACTTCATAGGTAGCTTTAATATATTCCCGAATTTTGATTTTCTTATGGGTACATCTTAAGAACTGAAAAAAAAAACTTAGGCTTTTATGTAATCGCGGGTATATTTGTAGGCAAAGTGCGGTCTGCATTGATCCTTCAGCTCGATTTGTGATAGCTATCCATAAAAGTTAAAAGTTTCAGCTTTCTCTCTCATTTTTCGCTATTTTATGAGATTTCACTGAAATAGGCGGATGGACAGACCAATAGAGAGAAGAAGCTAAGCAAGCTTAAATACTTCGCATCGTACAAGATGTTCCAAGATGTGTTATGCGTCTTCCATTCCCAAACCACTTTTTGAAATTTGAAAATTTAAAAATCGCTTATAAGAGAGAATATATTTGATGTGAATTTTTCGACAATTGTGGGCGTGTTTATGGATGGCTAATGCTTCTATTGAAATACCATATGTGATAATTGGATAAAACTAACGGTGCTTGCTTTCTCTCTCACTTACTGCTAATTTACCAGTTTCGAAAGACAAGTGGACGGAGAGACAGATAAACATTTCGAAACGATAATTTTAATTGTTGCAAGGAAAATGACAAAACCAATCTTCTTCTGGTGCTAAGACTCTTTAGGTAGTTTTACGATTTTGCCCTTGAATGTATGCAAGGAAAGGAAAATCGATATTTATTGGACTGTTGTGTTATGTAATTTATTTTTACAATATTTTTAAATTTGTATTCTCCATATCTTAAGTTTAGCATGAGTTTTGTGTGCAAAACTTTTTAGTAACAGATTGTGTTATGAATAGTTGAATAAAACAAATAATTGGTTTCGCTGCGGTTGTCTCTATTGCGTTATTTAATACTCTGGAGATATGATAGCGAAATATTTGTAAATATATGTACATATATATGCATATGTATGTCTATGTATATGCATATATATGCATATGTATATGTATATGCATATATATGCATTATATGCATATGTATATGTATATGCATATATATGCATTACATTTATAGATATGCAAAAGAATGAATGAATTCGTGTCTGCTTATATTTTGCCTCTATTAAAATCGGCTGGTGGAAACTGGTGTAGTTGTTGTTGTTGTTGTTTTCATTCGTTTTTTTTTTTGCTTCTTTTAACCTTCAATATAACACTAACGTGCAATAACTTATCATGTTTAACTGACTTCAATAAATTTTAATGAAAATTCTCTTTAACTATTAATAATTCAATTTCGTTAACTACGTTTATCTGCGCTCAAGTCATTCTTTACCTTTTTTATTGAACACATGTACATGCATATGTAGTACTAATATGTACATAAACGCACATATGTGTCTGCTTATGAACATAAGAGCATACATAGATTTGTTCATTTCTCGTTAAGCATATAAAAATTGTTATTGGTATTGTTCAACCATCTTTTCATTTGGATTGGTTTACGTACACAGATATACTCAACACATCTGGTTCTGCTCAGTTCTGTTCTGTTCTGTTCTGTTCTGTTCTGTTCTGTTTTGGTTTCTTTTCACATTTATGAAAAAGGGGGAAAAAAATTGAAAATTTTTTATTGGAATCGACACATAAAGCTTTTAGGTTTTTTTTTATTTTCATTTTTGTTATTTAAGTAAGCAAGAGCAAGCACGTATTCAACCGCCATCGTTTTTCGGTTTTTTTTTTGTTTTTTCGTACTCTGTTTGTATTAACAACCGTTTTTCGAACGTGCTTTTTTCGCCAAGTCATTATCAATGGTAAGGGAATGCCACTTGGCTTATTCAAAAGGATTGGCGAAATTCTTCTAAAGGAATCTTTATTGAGTGGTAGTTATGTTCTATACTATGATAGAGCATTAGATGNAGAATTTATTTAAAAATAGTTTGAAAAAAAAAAAAAAAAAACTTTATTAATTCCATTAAAACATTTCTAAGAATTTTTCTTGTGTATCATCCTTCAAATCCGTAACTTTATTTTAAAGGAGGAACGCCGTTCAGTGGTTTGTGCATTTAGATAAAATTTCGTGAAATTTCATCGAAGTGAAGGTAAACCAACAGGATAACTTGCATTTTGTGCGGTTTGTGTCTTTGCCAAATATAAAAACTTTGCTTTGTTACTAAGTTATGTTTTATCGCGCAATAAAGTCAATCTGGCAAAATAATTAGAAAAATTGAATATCTATAGAAAAAAGTAGGCATAAAAAAAAAATTATATCATTTACCATATGTCAATTATCATGCAGTGTTTGCGTGCACTAACTGAAACATGGCGGTGCATGAGCCCTGTTATAAAGCGTATCAGCGATACTTTACTTTAAGACGCTACCAAAAATCTATATATCATACTTTATGTATTGTAAATAAGCCCTACACCACTTGCGATACAAGGGTATATCAAGTTTGTGCAAATGTATGCAGCACCCAGAGATATCTACGATAGACCCATTTTTTATTTTCCCGTTCGATTTAAAATCACTTTCTGCATCGTTTCAATCTTCCCTGTCTGTCTTGGATTCTGGTGCTCAATCTAAAAGTCGCCGATTTCGAGATATTTTGATGAAGTTTCATAAACTATACTGCTTTCACCCATCCTCGAGTGCTATTCAAGGTGGATCCGATCGGACCAGCTTTTCGATCACCACCGCATTGTTTTCAAAAGTGGAATAACTGTATTAAACAAAGTGATGTAAGTTATTTAAGGGTGAGCCGTGGCCCACTATAATCCTTTTACTTGTTTTACTTAATGATAAACCCAATAAACACCAATATTTTTTTCGGATGGGTGGGATGGTTTTATTGCACAGTACATTATTTATGTGCTGTTTATGTTTACATTATCTATTTCTCTTTAATTTTTATTATCACTATACGAGTCTAGCTGTAGTACCATTGATAAACTAATGAATATTATTGACAGTTGCAGTGAGGGGATCAAAATTTGGACCATAGCATATTTGTGTTTATATAGCGATCAAAAGAATCTATTCTTCCAATTCGAAATTGTTGGCAAAGTGTGATCAGTAAAAAGAAACTATACTTGATGACTGCCTATCAGAAACCTCCCCTAATTGAAAGAGACAGATTCGTAGCGACTAGATCTGTGGAAGCCCTGAAAACACGTGCGTAATATTAATAAAATGTTTAAAATGTTTTCTTAGTTTAATTAAATAACTAGATTTTTTCTGTTTAAATAAAGTCCAGAGATGGTCTTGACTGCTAGTGGTCATCTATCGTCTTTAGTCGAAATATTTATTTCTTTAAGACACAGGAATTATAGTAAAGTAAGAATAATGTAATCATTTTGTTCATTATTTAATGCTACTTAAGTATCAAATTTTTTTTAACAAACCCAAGCGGTGTAAAAGTAATTTACGTTTTAGCAAAAGCCGAATGGTTGAGCTAACTTTGCGTAAGTTAAGTAAGTTCAGTTCTGTGGCCACTGCCAGGTGAACCCAAAGAGTAACTTTGTCGGTACATGTACTGCAATCATGACGGTAAAGGCATCCTATGAACGCATCTCAAGTTCCTTCAGTTTCTACGCATGCCAGTGCATATGATATGCTGGCCTTTAGATATAGTAGAGAGCTCTGCATTTTAGTATCAATTGTAGTGATTTACTTGGGTATTTTAAAAGCATTACCAATCAAATGTGACCATCTCTGTGTATTTGGTGCAAGGGCATATTAAGTTTGTGCGGATGTATAGAACACCCAGAAGGACATGAGATAGGCCCATCTCTTATTATACCCCTTGGTTCACTATTCGAACTATCCGAACTACTTTTCGAATCGATTTGAGCTTGTCTGTCCGTCTTGTATTTTTTGTAATCAAATTTGGTACATTGACTTGTTTGCTCTAACGACGAATGCTATACGAACGAAATGTCCCGGATCGGGCCGCTTTTTCGGTCACTCCCCACACAAAACACTTGGAAAGTCAAGTGTGCTGCGTAAGGTATTTATTGCATGACCATGGCCCGCTATAATGTTTTTGTTTGTTTACTTTTTAAATTTTAGTTAAAGTGAATATTTTGAGTCTTTTAGATTAACGGAGCAGGCTGCTAGTGTTATATAAATGACCTTTCATATCCCTACTGAATGAATCTCAAGTTGTATGTACATCAAGTCTCTGCTTTAATAATTAAAAATCCCACGTGAACATATCTTTCATTACTTCCACTCTATTCTATATTTATGCTAATGCTAATGAATGTAATCGTATACTAAGACACATGACAACAATTAACGTTAGGACTGACTGCAAGAGGACGAGGAGACTAAACGAAAAATGTCGATTTACGAGTGCTTTGTAAATAACAAATAAGATTTTTCACTTTAGGGTATAAAATAGAAAATGCAATACGGGTCAGAAAAAAAAAAGAAAACATAGGGAAGAGAGAGGATACCTAAAAAACGTAGCTGACATTTTACAATTTGTTGTTATTTTTTCAAACAAACAAAAGTAAAACACGTCCGCCTTGCAGACTATGTAATAACAGAATACGACAAGTCACCCATGCACAAGCATGGTGTTAAATAAATAATACAACAAAATACGTCTCCCCGTAGACATCTGCTTTGGGGGGAGTGCAACAGAAATAAAAACATCACCCTAACCTACTATTTCCCGTAAATTCATGGCAGGTTTACTTTATATATATTTATAAATATATATATATATATATCATATATATTTATATATATGCGTTGCGAATATGAAAATATGTGTTCGTTTAACGGAAACATGCAGCATCATGATTTACATCCACATTCACACTGCCATTTATAAGTGCGACTTTTTTATTTATTTTTTTTTATTTTTATTTTTTTTTGTTCTTTTAAATATATATGTATTATGCAATGTACTTACCTCCGTGCAAAACTGGCAGCCACAGTGTTGCAAAATAGTCGAGTCACTGGCATTTTCGACATCAACTAGACACAGTTTACAGGTGAATATCTCAAACGGACGTGCTTTAATTGTGCTACTATTTTGAAATCCTGCTGCCGATGATGATAATGATGGCGATAATGATGACGACGTCATTATTGCTGTTGCTGACTCTACAGTTGCGGTCTCATCTGGCGATGTTGACAGAGTCACGTTCGCTATTGCATTCGATTTGGCGACAGATGCTAAAACAGAGGACGAGTCCGAATGGAACGAAGCGTGGAGGGAGGTTAAAGACGCATAAGCGGACGCAATATTACCAGCATTATTGTTGGCAACACCATCCACTACGTCATCGGATATCGCACTTGTAACTATGGTTTGTTCAGTTGTTATTGTTGGCTTTGCTAGGCCAAGAAATGTTGCGGTCGCAAGGGCAACTTCTCTGGGCGATGCTGTAAGTGATGATACAGCTAGGGTTTGGTCGGTGGGCGGTGATGTTAGTTTCGTAGTCGAGGCGGTTGTGGTGATGGTTGTGGTGGGTGAGGTAACTGATGAAGTTCTACTGTTAATTACGTTATTGGCACCAGAGTCGAAAGTTTTTCGCCCCGCACAGAAGTTAATTCTATTATTGCTTTTGTTAGCAATGCTCAAATTTTCTAGATTATTATCCCCATTACGGCTATAGTTGCTACTTAAATTACTACTGCTTAAAATACTAGGGTTACGTAGGTGTGGGATGGAGCCTGGTGTTGCATTTAGCGAGTACCTGGATCCTGAAGCTGCCATCGATAGAAGACTGGAACAACGCGAACAGGTAGCGTTTATGCTGACTGTACTGTTACGCAGTCGATTTAATGGACGTATTTGCTCTACACCATTGGCACTAAAAATTCCGCTACCCGTATAAGGTGCATGGTGGTTGCTCTCATTCAAATGATAGCCCGAACTTGACGAGCTCACTTCTAACGTCGGCGAACACAAAGAATTCGCCTGACGAGTGAGAGCCAATACAGTTTCACATTTTCTAAGATTAGTGTACTGTACTATTGATTGCGATTTCTCATGATTTAAACTATTAGAACTGCCGTCTCGTTTCATCATGTTCCACAACTTTTGTTGCATAACATTTAAGGATGTGGAGCTACCACCGTTTGCTAGCTTTTCTCTGCTACTATGAGAGGCAGATGGATTGCGTAATACCACCATATTTTGTTCCGAGGGTGTTCGCGTAATTGTAATTTCTGGCGACGATGGCATTGTCTTAACTGCAACGCTACCATTAGACGTTGTGTTTGCTGTGCTTGTTGTGTTATAAGATTCTGCATTTTGAACCAGAACATTGTTAACTGAAGGCCGCAAACCCACCAAAGATTTGAGAAAATTACCAAAACGTATCCGTCGAGGTTGAGGGCCCCCCGCAAGCCCCAGCGAGCCTGCTTGAGGGCCCTCTGTCTCATAGCTGCCAAGTTTCGGAACAGAACCAAATTCACCTCTTTCAACAGAACCGATGCTTTCCGTGCGTGCTTGCCTCCCCTTGAAAGTAGAATTTAAGGAGTGTTGCAATGGTAAAGTTAATTTTGCGGGCGCTTGCAATGAACCGCTACTTCTTTTGCTGCTAGCTGTATGCAATTGTGCTTGAATATTGATGTGATTGTGGGTCTCTAAAAGAACCTCGGTATCGTTATCGTTTACTGTTGTCGTTATAGTTTTTTGTTGGTGGTAATTATTGATTTGCTTCTTCTTTGGATTGGCCAGGTTGTGTATTGGTGAGGAGTCCTACGAAATATCAAAAATCCCCATTTTATATTTTTTTATTTTTTTTTTTTTTAATTTTAAAATTTGAAAATTTTGAAAAAAATTTTGAAAATAGTCTCAATTTTTAAACCAGATGGCATAAATATTTACGATATATTTTACTATGATCGATATTAGCTTAATACGCTTAATATAAATAGTGTTTCCCTGTTTCTTCTGTAATTTCTCACTCCTATTCCGACAGACAAATGCTGGTTTCTGATACTCAGAAATCACAAGCCACAAATCTATTGGCTTGGTCCACCTCCATCGAACAATGAAAAAAAAAAAAAAAAAAAAAATCACAATCGAAAATATGCGAATTTCTTTTGCGAAAGAATCCCTAAATAAAAAAAAAGGAAAAAACTTACCCTAGAATCTTGTTCTAGTTCCTCCTCAAGAGCACTATACACTGGAGCGTACCAAGAATACGAATATTGTCTACGTGATGCACCGGCTGATGTTATTGTTCCCACAGCATCTGATGAAAGCTTAACATTTGTCGTGTGTGGTTTAGTTCTAGTACTTTGTTGCAATTTATGAAGCACGGCCGAATTGGATGCCGTGTTACCGCTACAACACTGATTATTATTATGATGTACACTACACGTCGAGGTAGTTATCAGATTGTTGTTGTAATTTAATTGTAAACTACGCCGTTGTAGTTGTTGATACGATGCTGGCAAATGCTTTGTAGGTTTACGTTTATGATTCTCTTCGGAACTGGAACGTAAACTGGAATGATTTCGTCGTAGTTGAGCCAAAGGGAAAGCAGAGGATTTATTATTAACTGTGATAGTCGCTAGTGAAGTGCGTCTTAGATTATTGTTTGCGAGTGAAGATGTGGACGATGTCAACGTATTGGGCAATTCTTTTTTGGTAAATACCAGCGAACTGCTGTTTTTGTGCAAATATATCGAACGTTCGCTATCGTTAACGGTCGCTTCAATATTTGTCAGCAGTGGTTCAGTTTCAGACAATGGAAGATTAATAATGCAATCGTTTTTCTTATATGAGGGCAATGAGGCGGTATCTGCTGGAAAATTTATCACAAAATTCTCGGCACCATCGTCAAAGTTATTGGAATGAGAAATATAATTGCCGCCGCCACCACCACCACCGGTACTAATGCTTAAACTACAATCGTCACTTGATGACGAACGTGAATATTGGCTAAATAGCGATGAACGTTGAGTACTAGGAGGACTAGCACTTGAATTAGGAATGCGTCGTAGCACGTCAGGTTGATTGGCAAACGTTAGGGTTTCGTGCGGCGGTGATGTACTGAGATCTACTAGTTGTACACTTGTTTCGTTCACGTTCAATGTAGAAATTTCAGCATTAGTTTGCTGTTCGCTATCTTCAAATTCATTAATAACATGTGTTTTTGGTCTACGGTAAAATTCAATTGGATGCTGTTGTCTTAGAGCTGCATCTGATTGCGTTGTCTGTATTGTTGTTGGTATGGTTTGAATTACAGTTGAACAAGCATTAAGTAGTTGATTTTCGACGAGTAATTCGCGCTGCTCCAATTTCGATTTACGTATATGATTATGCGGACTTGCTACAAATGCAGTTTGATAATGCTTTGGTTGTTGTTGCTGTTGCTGTTGCTGCTGTTGTTGCTGTTGTTGTTGTTGGTGTTGGTGTTGTTGTTGATGCTGCTGCTGTTGTTGTTGTATATGATGATGCAAACGGTTCGCTTCATTTTGCTGCAATGTACTTTTTTGCATTGGCGGTCGCATTGTTTAAATTTAAAGTGAACTTCTCTTTCAAAATGTAATTAACACTATGGCCGCTAATCACTGTATACCACAACTGTGGTAAATCAAGTTGCGACATTGTATAGAAACCCATTGCGTCGACTGCTCTGAATATTAACTAAAAATAAAATGACAAAGAAAGGCAAGAATGTATTAAAAGGGAATTTCATTTTCATTAAATTCATGTTGAATAGTCTGTGAAGTCAGTCAATCTCGTTATTTGACTCTTTTCTGAAAAAAAAAAAATTATAAATATTCGATATTTTATAAACTCTACATATTTATATCTAACTAATAAATATAAGTTTAAAAATTAAATGACGGAAAGAAAGCAAGAGTGCTTATGATTGAACATTAGTTATATCTGTTTGAGATATATTTTTGAGCAGTTTGAGGGATAAAAGGAAATTGGCAATAAGTAATTGTGTCATATATTAGATTGGCGGGAAAGTTCTGTCGTATTGTAAATAAATCATTTGAAAGATATCTGATATGTTCGTAAGGATGTGAAGGTAAATTCGAATTTAAATAGCAAAGCCAGCAACCACAGCTCTGTTAACTAGGTACTTGGACCCTTAATCTGTTCAAATTAGGAAACATATTTTAATGGACATCTTACGCATCCATGTTAGAGTACATGTCAAACAGAATTATTTTGAATAAATTTTTGAATTTTGATATGTTGATAAAACGACTTTGGAAAAAAGTACAAATTTAAGACTTTGATGCGGCTAAACCAAAAAATTCCAACAATATTCGCCTGGGTTCCAAGTATAAATACACCTTAACCGATAATTAACTGAGCTCTGTTAAGGGCGTTTATGGAGCTCTGTTAGGACATTTAATGGGCTCTGTTCAGGTAGTTGGTAAGTGTCTTTGTTAGTCACATCCAAATTTATCTTCACACCCTTTGTTTTCCACACCAATCGAATGGTGGATGACGACGAGGTCCTTTGCAATTGCAAAGCCGCTAAGAGCGGGTTACACTCCAACGTGGATCACAAAATGTCATTATTGCTCCGTCATTGTCCCTGGAACGAGATTTGGCAAACCATTTAGCAATGGAAATTTGATCCGAATATGTACAACTTCACTTTCCAGCGTGTCCCATAAGTTTTTTTAAGCAACCGATGCGTTGCTTCTTTCTTAAAGATCATGACAAATGCAATGTCTTCAATACAATACAATTATTTACTCTCTCCTTCACAGCTAGCTGACGAAGGGTATCTCACAACAGATATGTTAAACAATAAGATCCCACATGAACGCATACTATCTGATTGTCTTGACCTGACAAACAAAATTACCAGGAGGTCACCACAGAGCTTTTTCGCTTACCCATTATAGTAAGCAGTTAACTGAAGCGCCTGCTCGTCAATATGGTTACCTTGTGTGACACCATAGAACTTTTTCGCTTACCTATTATAGTAAGCAGTTAACTAAAGAGCTTGCTCGTCAATATGGTAAACTTATGCTCTGTAAAATATTGATCTTTCGAGCCATCTTGAAGGTGTATGTGTCTCTTAAAGCAATGGCTCATTATGAGAAGATTACAAAATAAGGAAGACTCTGTCTGCTTGTGGACACTTTTACTAAAAATTCGAACCCCGTTTTAATTTTAAGCAAAAAGAGATATTACTCGGTTTAGTACCTCACAGAGCAAATGCAACTTGATTGCAACATGATTGCAAATGTTCAAGAATTCTTCATTCTTTTTTTCAATTAAAATTTTCGAGGTTTTGCTGACTCAATACATTAACATAATCTTTACTTTTTTTATTTTCAAATATTTCTTTCCTATCGTTGTACGAGAAAAAGGAACAAATTAACTAAAATTAGTCTTGGATTAGTTTGCAAAACAATCATCTTATGATAAAATTCAAATGCATAGTTGAAAACTTGTAACCACAATTATCATAAGCCATCGTGTCAAGCAATTGTCGGAAAACTTGAAACTTTTCCTCCTACTTTGCATATAATTTTTCCAAATCATTGTTGCAACTAAATTTTATGTTTTTCAGCAGACAACAACAACAACAACAATTGCAAAGACATTCTTTATTTTTGTTTTTTTTTTGTTTTAAGATATTCTTTTCATTTTATTTACTTTTTGTAATCGTTTTTGAAGTCAAGGAGAAAATAATAGTTTCAGAATGTAACAGACAATTGACACTGAAACTCTTTGAATCCTTATAAATGCTGTAAAAAAAAGACAATTTCCTGCAACTCTACTATTACTATATGCATAGTATTTATATATGGCGACGGATATGTAAACTTGTACTTGTACGAAAAAAAACAATGAAAAAAAGAAAAACAATAGAATAACAAATTATTCAGTAAGTAAATGATAGATGACTTTTGTGCAGCAGACTGGAAAATCTAATAAATGATTTCAATCAGAAAAACAAAAAAAAGAGGGGAAAAAACCAAGCATACGAATATAGAGAAACTGAGACTTCAAAATGAGTCATTGTTTAATCGAAAGCCTACACCATTAGTGGTATAAGGGTATATTAAGTAAGTGCTTATGTATGCAACATCCAGAAGGATTTGAGATAGAACCAGCTTTTATTATGTGGATCGCATCAGGAAGTGACTCCGAAGCTTCTCTATTCATCTGTCTGTCTCTCTGTGCCTATGTCTTATTTTTTTGTATTCGACATACAGTCCGCCATTTTTTATATATTTTAATGGCATTTGGTACATCAACGTGTTTTGACCCAGGAAAGATCACTATTTTTCGACCACTCCCCTTAAAAAACCTTTTTCTGAAAAGCCGTATAACTGCAATAAATAAATTGGTATAGGATTTTGCTGCTAAATGGCTATGCACCAATTTTCATCATAAAATATTAAATTTAAAACCATTTTCGAAGGAATTACATGGAGTGGGGTCCAAGAAATAGACCCAAGTGTTTGAAATTTGGTTCAATTAATTTTTATGTAAGATTACTATCAAGACCAAATAATGTTCATTATGAAACATTAACAATTGCGATTTTCTAGCATAGAAGTAATTTACAATCCCTGACAATCCTTGTATGCGGTGGAATACAAAAAATTGGCTCACGTGGTCCAAATTTGGTAAGAATGATTGCTTTGTCAATTGACTTCCATGAATTAATTTTCACCATGAAGTAATGAAAATTAGACTTTTCTAGCATATAAAAATTCAATTTTCCTAGGAAAGGTTATATGAAAGGGGTTTCAAAAAATTGTTCCGGCCGGATCAAATTTTTCGTACCAATTTGCAAAAGCAAGCTTTTATATGACAGAAAGCTACGACTTTGAACATTTTCTGCTGAAAACTGCTCCATTATAATAGTGATTTGACTAAATTTGGATCAGACTTGCGTAATTTTCGACATTACCGTTTATAAGGGTCTCCATAAAAAGTAAGCACTTATAGGGCAGCAAAGCCTAATTTTTAGTGCTTTAGAATGAAACAAGCCGTAGACTAATAAGATCTTTAATAAGGAAATAAATTTTGCTAATATTTGGACCAGATCGGTTCACATACAAGAGCTCCCAAGAAAAATACGTCTCTACAACAACAAAGGGAACAAAGCATAATGTTTGATATTTTATCATGAAAATAATTTTCTATTTATACATATATACATAGAAAATGAAAATAAGTAAAATGAAAATAAATGGAAAATTGTATTCGAAATTCTCTACTGACTGCACTTATTTTTTTATATTTTCCTTTTCCTAAGAAATAATATTAATTGCAATTTCTTCCAAGTAATTGAACTTTGATTAAATTACATTTTTGAAGGCTACCTCACGTCCGCACCTCCCTCTATTTTAATACAAAAAGTTAGTTGAGTGGATTTGGCACAGCAAAAAATACCCTACATCATCCTATAGTTATTTATATAACTACATTTCAAATTAAGGCGTTGTGATCGATAAAGTGTCCCGACCCAAAACGTTCTCGAAAGAGTCAATTTTTGAACCAAAATAATGTACTCAGTTTCATTGAAATATCTTCCAAATTTCGGCCTGTAGGTTGACCACAAGAAAAGCAGAAGGACCGACGGACAGACAGACAAACTTTGATCGATTGTAAAGAATTGCATTATCATCGTATTAATAAATCCGAATATTATGTTCTGAAATGATTGATGCATATTGAATTAACTTTCAGAAGGACGCTTATTTTTACATATGCCAAAGACTTGTTGCGGCTTTGTACCTTATACGGGGAGTGGTAGAAAAAGTGGTGTCGTCAGGGTATCAAATTTCATAAAAATACGGCCTGTAAGTTGCACAGAAGGAAACAAGACGGATAGACAAGCAGAAAGTGGTTCTAGATCGATCGGTAAAATATAAGTTAAATCTTTTTGGGTGTTTCTGGGCGTTATATACATCCGCACGAACTTAATGTACTTTTATATTACAGGTGAGGCGTAAAGTATAAAAACGAACGAGCGAAAGAAGAAAAGGGGTTGAGAACCTGTTGTCTGTTGATGAAACTTACGTACATTACGAATCACTACAGATCCAAAAGTTCAGTTTGCGAATGGCGGCTGTCTGATCAGTTGCTGTCTGAAATCCATCGAATTAAAATGATTTTGAAGAAGATTATGTCTACTATGCCTTGAAGTAAAGGTGGGATCGCGCTTATTGAAGTGTTTGAAATAGCTTGGAGAAAACTTACTCACTAAATAATTCGCTACCGTAATTTTAAATAACGGAATCTTTTATTACCTTTGATATGGAAAATATTGATGAAAATGAAATCATGTTATGGCAACAGACGTGCTTATGAGAATGAAAATACTTAGAATTGTTTGTTGGAAAATTTTATTCATTTTGAAAAATAAGTGATATGTCCGGGCGTCGTACTTCCAACAAGTCACGAGCAAGTATCACCTTTTCGTTAGGACTTTTGATCTTTTGGTTTCTTGTGAAGAATCCTTCTATTAAAAGTGCTTGATATTAAATTTTAGTTTAAAATTTTTATATATCTGTTTGTAATATCTTTCCAGTTGAGGTAATTTACCAAAAGGTTTTTCTATGAATATTTTATGAGAAAAGACTCCTGATGTTTGCCATAAATGGTTTACTTTGTTTTTTCGTTAGCGAGTAATTTGTTTAAGATCATTATTATTTTTTATGAGTTTTATATGTAAAATGTTATTTCACTTTTAAAATAAGATAAGACCGCATTCTGTCAACGTGCAGAACTTAAAAAAAAATTACATTTCAACCATAATTTAAGCATACATTTACATGCATTTTTATTTTTACCACAGTCATCATGCACATGCATCATTATTCATCATTATTGTTCGTGTGTTCGTGTTTTCTTTATTGTACATGGCTTTTGTTCTTTCCCCAGACATGCTTGGCTTTCGCTCACTACACAAACACATGCACACTCGGTTGATTTTCTCATTTGTTTGGTGTAGCTGACGCTAAACAGAACTATGTTTTCTTCTATAAGTATTATAATTGTGATGGCTACGGTACGTTATCATATTCTTCTTATTCAATAGTTTTATTGGTAGATATGAAGTACGGATTCTTTAACATATGCACTTACATAATGATTGCTATTGTTATTGTTGTTATTATATATTTTAATCTTTCAGCTGAGTGTATGCACACTCCATGCATGAGACAGAAGCAATTGCTTGAGAGCGTAACGTATTTCCATTTAATTTGACATTCAGTTAAGTGTTAAAGTTATATGTAAAAGATGATCATAATCAGTCATTTGAGTCTGAGGTAGCTGGCTGTTTAACATCTAAGGGAAAGATTACTTTCATTGTTGTCGTCGTTTCTTAAGGGCGTTACATAATATCAAAGAGTTATAGCAAAATTAATTTTTCGTTAGGAGTTAAGGAATAGAGTTTGAAGTTGGTATAAGAAGATACGTAAGGGAAATGTATTGAAATAATTCTTACTTGTTACTTGAACGATCGAGACTATTTCTGAGGACAATTTCTAAAGAGTACTACATTGTGAAGATTTTCATGGCATGTGTGTAGGCAGAACAAAATTAAGTTTATTTTTGAATTTTATCCGCTTTAAAAACATAAAATTATATAGTAATGCAAATAATCGGAACTATATAGCGTCTGGAAGAGAGCTTACTTTTGATACGCGGGTGAGATATTATTCACATCCTTCACTGCGCTGGGAGCTCCGATGCTTTGTCAACTGGAGTTAGTTAAGTCTTTTAATCTTATTCTCGGAAGAATAATATTCTAATTCTCTTTTTACACGGTAGATGCGTTCCTTAGAAATCCGTGCAAAAAAAAATCATTTAAAAAGTATATACGACATATGATAAATTTGGTGTTATGTTCCACAACTTTAAAAACCGTGTAAGATCAAAAAACTTCAAATATATTCCCAGAAATCCGTGCATAAAAAGTAATAATGAAATGCATATTGCACACTTAAAAGACAAAAACATTTCATTTCATATCAAAATATAAATTGAAACTAGGAATAAAAATCAGTTTCCCAACTATTTATCGCTAGTTGATGACAAGCGTGCAGGCTTATTGCGGACTGGACCGAAAGTAGTATAATTAACCAGATATGTTAGAGTTGTGGGATGATTGCTGAGTTTAGCAAGGATTTCGTTCGTTATTAACGGCCTCTGTTGGTTTTTTGTTGTTATAATCGCTCGGTTATCAGCACCTGCTCTTTTGGTTTTTCAAGTTGTTTATGTAATTCTTGATAACCAGCTGGACAAGACTTCAGATTAAATTGAAATTTTAATATGTGCTCCATGTCATGGTAAGAATAAGAATAAGAAAATGTTGTTTCACATTTGTAGCAAGTTTCAAGGCCTCGCGAATTGAATCAATCGTTAATAGCTGAAGTTCACTTTCGACTGTATTCATTAGCGTCTGTGAGGCACTGTCAACACTAGAAATAAAAAAATTTTTTTTTTTCGAATTCCTACTACAGCAAGAAATTCGTGTAAAAAAAGTGTATTTGCTTCCATTTGTCTAAGAAAAGAGTTGGGTGTAAATTGATCTTCTCTGCGATGCTGTCGAGGTTTTCTACAAGGGCAGAATTTATCAAATCAAATGAATTTCAGCTGACAAAGCATCGTAACTCCCAGTCTTGCTTCATTCAGTGTCTAAACACATTAATAAATAATCCATAAAATATAAATAAATGAATATAATGCTGGAACATCCGCTTAAAAATGATCGTTTCTGGGCCTTAATTCGGTTCTCATTATTTCTAATCTTCTCCCTATTCAATGTCAAATATTTACAATAATAAATAATTGTATCTGGTTATCATTGACACATTTAGATAGTGTCGCCATTGTTTTGCTTTCTCAAACAACGAAAAAGCAAGCAATGCCGTGCTTTTTCATTAGTCACTTACAAATGTGAAAATCGTGTCGTTGATAGATTCGAGTTCTGTTTATTATTGTTTATTTTAATTTGGGTGGGTCATGTATACATGCATTAGAACTTGTGTGTGTGTGTGCATGCGTACACGCTATACAGATTTCAGCTTTGTATTGTAATCTCGAAAACAAAGACGCTGAAATAACTGAAAAAGAATGAGAAGTGATTTAGAATTTTGGAGCTACAATCAAAACGATAATCTTAGTATGTGCTGTTGCTGTTCTGCTGTGTATAGTAGAATCCGCAAAAATGGTGTATAAGCCTTTAGGCGAGGATCTGATACCCGCCTGTTAAAAAAGGTCGGTACAAGGTTTGGTTAAATTGATTCAAAACTTCGCTTCAATAATTTTGGCATCTCTGATGCATATTTGCGCGTTTTACAAATGCACTTATGCCACACACCCCTGCCCCCTCCACTTCAGTACAGTTTAAAGACCGCAAGTGCAAATCTTTATATCCTACATGACTACTAGTGCAAGGGTATATAGTTTGTAACAGCCAGGATGACTTGAGAATTAGCTTTCACTATACCGATCGATTCAGAAACACTTTCTGCATCGATCTAGGCTTGTCTGTCTGTCTTGCTTTTTTTGGGTTCAACCTACAGGCCACAATTTTAGAGATATTTTGATGAAATTTGCTACACTAGCGTGAGTGAAGGTTGTGAAAAAGGGACGGGATCGGACCACTTTTCCGACCGCTTCGCGCATAATGTCTTTTCTTTGAAAAGTCGTTATATGGATAACCGTAGGGTGTAGTAAGGTATTTAATGGCAGACCGTAGCCCACTGTAGTGTTTTCATTTGTTTAAATTAAAATATTATAATTTAAAAATTAGTTGTTGTTATCACTATTTAACGTGATGTAAACAATCAGCGTGGACTGATAACGACACACGCGGCAATGAAACATATATATACGTTTTCCCTCATAAACACAAAAGACAAAATGTTTATTGAAAATTAGTAAAGTTGTTAGCATGTACCGAAAGCGGTACACATGGTAACATGAAGACAGCAAATTGTTTTTTATTATATGGCCAATCACTCAGAGTATGTCCATTATTCCTGTAATATGGTCACGGTCAAAAAGAAAAGTGAAAGAGACAGGCAAGCGGCCGCAAGCTCGTGAATGCGTGCGAATATTATGCCTTTTCCGACTACGCAATTACTATAGTCATGAGTATAACGAACTCATTGACAACTTTTATTATCTTCTCATAGGAAACGTGTTAAATCTGCACTTTTCTTTTTATTGCTTTAAGGAACTTAGCGAAGAAGGAAAAAACATGTCTTTCAGTAAAGCGATTTTATGTCTCAGATTTTCGAGAAGACCTTTACACTTAATGGAATCCTTCGATGTTCGCTTCTGAATCTTAGCACATTTCAGAGAAGGCTGTAAATAATCTCACAATTTTCTTTCTTCAATTATATTCTTCTGTCACGGTTCGGTTACATTTTGATTTTTCTCCATCTTACTACAGTTGACATGGATTCCTGATGGAATGTGTGTAGCATTTACCATAAAATTTACTGAGATATTTTTACTTTTTCGTATTTTATTTTATTTTATTTATTTTTTTTTTTTCTGCCATTTCTCTCCGTATTTATTTATACTTTTTCATTATTTCCCTTGCACTTGTGACACTTGAGTGAGAGTATATGTTGTGTGTGGAATTATTTATTATTTGCCCATAAACTCTTTCGTAGACAAAGCATTTTATTACTACTGACTGAGTTCACACCATTTAATTCCGGAAAGAGAATTGTGCCAAAAAGCGGTTTCATTAATTCACACATTTTATATATGTGCGCCTGCTGCTTACTCTAGGTTTCACAAAACGGAAAATAATAAATTAAAAAAAAAAAGTACAAATAAAATAAAATAAAAGAAAGGAGTAAAGACCAGTAAAATATTGTGCAGTCAAGTAAATTAACGTTTAATAAAGTATTTCGTGCAAAATAAATTTTTAATTTATAAAACTTAAATACAAAGCAACAACACACAACATATATGTGTATATACGTTTAAAGGATGAAAAAATATTGCAAATTGTTTTACTTACTACTGTTATTAAATATTCGTTGAATACAAAAATTTGTATTAAGTGATGCTGATAATCTGCAAGAAATATGGAAAAAAACCAAAAAGGAATTTTAATTAGAAAACATTTTTCTCTAATATTTTATAACTGGGATGCTAAATAAGCGATGCGAACGTATAATTATTTGTAATGATTATGAAAACAATTCTCCCCAACCGCTAATTGATTACGATCGATTTCAAAGAACCGTTTAGTATGCCTACATAGGAACCAGCACTAATTGCAATCACAGATAATTACAGTTACGAACAGTAATTTTAGAAGTAAATGATAATTAATTGATATGCAAAATTGAAAAAATACCCATAAGTGTTGTTTTAGGTTTTGAAAAATGTCATGACTAAGTTAAACAATTTATTGCGTATAATTTAACATCTTTAGAATAGTGAACAACCACACCGAACATTCAAGCTTTCACGTGCTTATAAGAGAGATAAATATGTTCAACAGTTTTCTGCACACTAGAACTAGCGATATTTTGCATCTCTATGCGTCAATTCGGTTTTTAATCCTTGTAAAATAACCACAGACGCAAAAACGAAGGTGGGAAACTTAAATCTGGCACAAACACTTTAAAAAAACGAGTCGGATCTGTTCACATTTATTCAATAAATTCGAAAACATATTAACAATTTATTTATACTTGATTCCGTCAAGATATTTCGGAACAATTGTTAGCCAAGTAATTAGGCCAAGAAATTGTCCCGATCACCTCACTAACACATCATCAATTAATCATAAAATTGTTTTTCTTTTTATTTAATTGTGCGAAGAACATACAATTGCAGTAGGGACCAAGCTGGTTCTCAAGGCCACAAGTTCATAACGTACCATTGAAAAAAAGGCTAGGAAAGAATACTAATGGATGTGAAAATTGTGAAATTCTATAGTGTCTGTGTGCTGTTGAGGCGACCAGAGAAGTTGTAGTGCGATTTGGTGCCTGACAATGTTGTGTTGACATCGGCTCTTTATACATCCATGGCGGAGAAACTCGGTTGGCAATCCAAGAATGGGTGGAGGATTATGAATTATAATGACAAACGTAACGCCGATAATTCCAATGCGTTAGAGACTAAAACTATTGGATGTACGGGGGTGAGATTGCCCACTCTCTCATAAATCACCTATACTTAGGAGACCGTTTCTAGAGACGCCTAAGCGGAAGTGACGGCGTTGGAAATACTTTGGTTGAACCAGCGTGTCGGGCTTGACTGCTGGATACGTCCTTTCAGGGAAAACTCGTTGTGGCTGTGCTTACCTCAATTGCAGTGGCATTAAATATTAGAGGTGCAGATAGGATTCGCCTTGACTAGAGGAGGATTTAGGCCGTACTCAAATCTTCATATCTGGTGCTCCAATCTTGGAATAGGTCCCGCTTAGTTTCAGGATTATTTTGAAAGTTGGGGGAGGGGAGGAGTGAGGCCACCGGCAAACGCTCGTAAATTACCCAATAAGCCTACGGGCTTCGTCTGATCTAACCATCCAAGCTCAACATAAAAGGCTATTGTGGCCAAAAAAATGGGAGCATAACATGCGTTTTAGGGGCGGGGGACATAGATGCTCTGCTTCCACCTCTCCCTGCTGGTGGTGACTCCTGTACGACGGTCATAAAAGTGGCGAGTAAAGAAAATTTAAGGTTTAAGGTTTGAACGGCGATGAATTTTTCTCATAGACTGCTTGGGGATAAGAACATTTTTTTCTGTGTAAAAGAACTTTTTTCTGTTATGGGGGCTGTACAAAAGTGGATGGACAGAATAAGTTAGTTTATATGGCACAGCGGAGTAGTAGATGCCAAGGGCATGGAATAGATCATTTCAGTTATTTTCTGCCGATGCAATATATCTTGGAAAGAGATGAGCACGTTAGCTGTCTGGATTCGCTTGAAAGATTCGAAGACAAGCGGGGTTATGGTTGCCTAAAATAAAAGTTTAAAGCACCACGGAGTCAACGTGCCCGCACACACTTTAACTTGCATATGCTTAGGAGAAATTTTTGTGTTGAAATTACTTGAAGGATGCCGACGTAAGAGTGCTATGATGGCGCATATGCCTAGGAAAAGCCCAGCAAGAGAGGAAGCTGAGTCCTAACTGATGGGTACACCTTTTCGGGGTGGCCATGGTAAACTACGAAGATATAAAACATGCAAATAGATCTCGAAACATTCCGTTGATGGGATCTACAGGGCAAAGACTTCATATAAATCTTGCAGTACGGGTGTAGTTGTGCGAGCACTTGTTCGCGCTTTAATGATCCGGTTTGTCACGCGACATCGTGAACTTAACCCATGTGGCAACTGCTCTCGTGTAATCACTTCCACATCGCTGTACAAAAAATAAATGCATCGTCTGTCATATATGCGAAATAAATTTAGTAAATATTTCTTGTGCTGCATTTTCATCAACAATAACTATTTGTTGTAACATGTCGTACGTCATAGTTATAATTCTAGGAGAAGAATTCTTTTACTTAACACAGCGAGTTATCTGTTGTTAATTTGCTGAATTGCACGAAAAGAAGAAGAAAACATAAATAAAAGTCATTTTGTCACCATTGCGATTGCACGAAAAAGAGGACATCAAAGTGACGCTTATGCGAAAAGGTATAGACTATTAAAAAAGCGGGACCAAGTAAAGGAAAGTTGAGTAAAGGTTTCTAAAGCTCTTTTCATGTAAGCAAAAGTCATCAAAAAAGTTTCGAACATTATCAGCTTTATAAACATTTTTTTTATGCCCGCAAATGGAAAGAGGTCAAGTTGACCCACGCAACACTCGTAGTGTTCAAAGCTAAGAAAGATCATTTCACAGTATGGACTGCCTTTGTTAAAAGCAAGGAATCCACAAGAAGATAATCTTAAATGAGTTTAAATACACACAAAGAGTTTTAAGCCAGCGGGCTTGCTGTCGTGCCGTACTATTTCTCTTTGCGATTTCTTTTGCCTAAGCATGTGGCGTATTTTTGCTGAGAGCAACATAGGACAACATAGGACAACAATAAAATGGGTCAGTTATCATGGCAACATCTTGACCCGTCGATGGTCATCGAGGCTAATTTAATCGAATGGCTTCAGAATGTCTTTACGACGAAGTGATCATCATCTCTCGAATTGATTGTGATAGCCGTTTGCACTTCAGTCAATGGGAACTTAAAGTAAAATCCATTTTAAATTGTTTTTGTATAACAGTCCCCTCCCCTAAGGCTTATTGGACTACAACTTTGCATTCTTGTAAGGTGATAAATGTGTAGTAGACTCATATAGAAGATGTGTATATATATGAACTTTGCATCAAGGCTGCATACCGTACCATAAACAAACGTTTAAAGACCATACGTACATAAAATAAATTTGTTTTTCTTTTCTTTTTGTTGAAATTCTACCATACTTCGTAACACATTTTTTTTTTTTTTTGTGAAATTCAATTTTCAAAAGAACTGAGAGTAAAGTTCTCTGGCAGTAAAAAAAAAAGAAAAAATTTAATAAAGTGAAGAGAAAAAAAAAAAGCATTTTCGCATATAATTTCGCACAACACACAACAGATATCTTTCATTTTTTGTGTGCACAACACACAGAGAACAAGAACTAATACAAAAATTTTTTTTAGATATAAGTGTATATAGATGTATGTGCATGCATGTTGACCCATTTAGGTGTGAAAAGATTTTAAAATATTTTATGGTATAGAAGCTGAACGAATAAATATTCATAAATAAGATATTTACACGTCGCTTATACATACAGTTTATCTAACTTGACGTTAGATTGATGCGGAATAATTTTATATTTGTAGGCATTTTACTATAATTTTGATTGATATCTTAAAGTCTTTATTAAATTTCCTTCGTAATATTGAAAAATCTGTTTTTTTATTTTTCTTTTATATTATTTTCAGGCATTGAAAAGAGATATTAAAAGCAAAGGTATAAAATGACTTTGTATGTTGCAATATGTAAGCACATTTTATATTCTATGTGATACCACTTATGACTATTTAAAAAGCAAAAAAAAAAAAAAAAGATTTTAATTAAAAATTTGTAAAGTGTTTACACTTGTGTTATATAACTTTAGGAACAAATAAGAATTCTATCAAGTTGCAGTTTTATTGTTACACAGCTTCAGACATCTATTTACATATTAGTACGGGATTGAGAAGAAGAAGGCAAGTTGGAATGCATAACTATTGGAAGTAACTCCTTGGTCACTTACTTGGCCAGGGTATGCTGGATTCGTTCTTCCCTTTCTAAAATTTGGCATTACTCAGGCTTGCATTATTGCATCCCTGAGTTCTGAGGGCACTAAGATATGTTCCGCTCCACCCATGCATTCATCTGTTTACCGTCTGTCCAGATGGAAAACTAATATTGGGCTGGGATACTTTCAACCAAACCCACTACCCCACGATAACCGTCAATTACAATTCCTAGCATATGGCCATCATATGCTTCGTACAAATAAAGCGCAGATACTATATAGCGATTTCTAAAAATGATTATGATTAGCTAATTAACTCGTTTAATGTTCGGTTTGCAATACTTTGCGAATTTTATGCAAGGACTTTGGAAAGCAAACACCAAAGGCGCGTCGCAAGGGGAATACAACTTTCTTCCTTATAGAATGAGCTTAACACTACTTAGTGTTACTTCAGTCCGAAAATATAATTTACATTACGATTTTTCCTGCTGTAGATTTTCAATACACAAAGGATTTACTTTTTATGAAACCGGTAGACGTAGGAGTACCATAACCTTTTTCCTTTCCTCTCTCTTGCTCTCATTCATTAACTTCACCCTTGTGTGGCAGAAAATGCTGTGTGTGTGTATTCATTTGCCGAAGGCAGTATTTTCAATATGATGGATTTTCTTGCATATTAAACGTTGTGTACTGAGTGGAACACTTAGGGGGTGTCACAATGGAAAAATCGACAGATGCAAAATAACATCATTGAATATCTATTTAAAAAAAGCAGCCGAAGGCTTAGGTTTAACAAAGTAGGGCAACTCACCACCGTCGATATCCGCCTAACAAACTCATTTGTCATTGTGAAGATTGACAAGGATTAACGTAATGTTGGTCACATGACTGCTTGCGAAAAGTTTTTGTTTGAAATTAGAAAATTTTCGTTAAAAGATTTCCTGATATACGCAAAAGTGTAGAAATCTGAAGCTGAAGTTTTGGTTGATAGGTTCTGCAAAATTTGCGCTTTGTCTTACTGAAAAAATTCGAATAATATAAAAATTTCTCTTTTAATACAAAAAGAAATAGAAAATAAGTCTTAACACTAATGTTTGGTCTGCGTGGTGTATAAATGGGCTTTTTCTTGTTAAGGTCAAACAAGAGATTTGTCAAAGTCCTTCAATTATTTTTAGAAGAGAAGAGATTCTTTGAGCTTTGATTTTTAAAGTTCTGCGTCTTTTTGTTGTACCAAGACTGGTAAATATGACGAGTGAGACAACATATCCCGAGCAAGTGTTTCCAAGTTATCCTTTACCTTTTTCTTCGTTGCCCGTTGATACGTTGTCACTTGCCATGTTTTGGTCAAGCAATCGTTCAGACTGATCAGAGGTTATCAAGTTTCGCATGTTCAGGTTTTAGTAGCCCACAGAAGACACGTTTTTGGCACAATTTTTTTTTTTTTTTTGCAGGAACGCTTTGGTCTCACTGTCAATAATGACAATAGTTGAGATCAGGATTGACTATAAGATGTTTGCAAAAATTTTGATCAGCGACTTCTACAAGTGAAAATTATAAGGAAATGGGAGATACCAGTGTACATAACGGTTGAATTCGATGGTTTTAACCTTCCTCTACATAAAATGACAGTTTTCCGTTAAACGTTCTTGATTTATTCAGGTACGTGAAGCGCTCAAAATTCTTCTTCTCACAAATACATTACATTTGCTGTTTACTTGACGAAATCTGCTGCCGAAGCCCACGAAACACGTTCAGTGGCTTATGGTGATGCTATTCGATCATATCCGAACTGTCGATTTTGGATTCAACGGTTCGAAAGTGGCGACACAATTTGAATGAAAATGCCATTTTTTGCCTACTTGTTGCAAGAGTTATCCACGGTACACTGTCGCAGCTCAAATGGAAAGTTCTGCCACACCCAGCGTACTCATTAGACATGGCACCTTCTTTACAACTTGTTCGGATCGGTGCAACATGGATGGCTTGGCTGGAAAGCGAGTCCGCAAAGTTGAAGAAATGTGAAAATGGATCGGTGGATGGATCGCTAGCGAACCAATGTAATTTCTTTCAACATGATGTCGCCATGTTGCCAAAAATATTGTAAATTGTTGCAGAAAATGATGGAAGCTAATCTAGTTAATATATATTGAACCAGTTTTTCGTAAAAAATGCTTTTTTCAAGTCTAAAAGTGATCAGAACTTTTGCAAATCCCTAACAATAATATTTTATTCTTTGGATTTTTAAAATACCGACATTTTTTTGCATTCCTGACAATACGTGGAAAATATTATGAAGCAGCATTTCCCTACCGAATTTTCATTTCTTTATTCACATGTCACTGAACGCATATGTTATCCTACTTTCCAACTTTTCGCATTCTTCCTATGGCATAAATACATTCACTGATATTGCTCTGGATCACATATAGTTGTGCGGCCATCATATGTTGCTTTTGCAAATTCTTGATTCTTTGAAGCTAGTTTTGGCATTAAAACATTGCTTGAACGTAAACTTCTCTAGGAAAGCAACTGCTTTTTTGATTAAAGAAGAAAAGCAATGCATGCCTTAAAGCATTAATTCGAACCTTTTTGAACAGGAAAGATGCAGCCGGTGCAGTCAATGTTGCATTCACTTTGATACATGGCTTTCGTGCTTAAAAATGGTGCAATTGGATGCAGCAAATATCGTTCACACAGGCACGGGCTCATTTTCGGAAAATCCGGTAAAAACTTATTTATTCATTTAATAATGTATCGCTTATATGCGCGTCAAATATGACACATAAACAGTGAGATACACTTTGTTTTAAAGCATTGCAAAATTCCAAATTTTGTTCCCAATATTCTTAACAACAAGAAATTTAAAATTAATTTTCCTATAAACTCCAATAAAATTCTTTTGAAAAATTGCAATTTCTCTGCCTTGTTATGTATAATGGCATCTTTTAGTTTTCACTACTATTCGATAAAATTGTCTGAAATGTCAAAACGAAATATTTGCAGTTTTTTAAGAAATTGACTTAAGTCATAATAAACTTTGTTGAATAGAGTAAAAAGCTGTTGATGCTTAACAGGAAGAATTTAATTAACAAACTTGTCTTTATTGACTTTTCTTCATATTTAAACTGGCCAAGTAGTAAAATGAAAATTCTTTATAAAATTGCAAATGTGCACAAATATTGAGAAGTTTTATTTATTTATTTCGTTAAAGAATGGAGATAGTTGCTCCAAAAGATGACTGGAGGATGCATTGCATGCATTGTTGCTTATGTTGGCAAAGAAATAGAGAAATTGTTTAAGGTGGTTCGATAACTCGACTCGGTTATGCCGAATTGGCTAAAGCAACAGATACTCTGCGGCATCCTTTTTTTATGACCCAGAAGGCTCAGGACTCGGAGGATATCCCTCATATGTATATATAAAAACACAATGGAGATCAGGGAGCAAAAAGTGTCGGAAGAACGACATGTCGCGGCTGCAGGTTAAATGCCTATGTCTGGTCGATAAGTGAACCGAAATTACTGATCAAGCATTCAAGGGAATTGAATCCTAGTATTTCTCACCTACAAAAAATTCAACTACACACTACCTACTCTTTAGCTAAGGTAGGTAGGAGAGGCTAACCTACTTAAATTTGGCATAGAAGAGAAGAATCTTAACAAAATTAATATAAGAAAAGGCGAAAGAGGAGCGTATAGACATCTAGCAAAAATCACACTTAATAGTGTATATAGATCAACTAACACATGTACCACATGAACAAATAAATGCATACAAACATGCTGAGGCCTGCCGAAAATACAACAACATTATATACTTCATTGGTATCTTGTAGTACAAAGTTCATAAATTTTAGTTTAAGTATGACATCAGCAATACGCAGATTTTAAAAAAGAGCAATGAAACTTGCGAGCTCAGATCAAGAGATTAGGTTATAAACTTAATATATAGATTTTTAAATGGTTAAAAATGCTCATAATCGAATTTTCATTGGGTAAATTTTATGAAAAGGGAAAGGAACAATTAAGTTGATATCATTTAATAAGATGGGCGAGTCAATAACACCATTTGTCAACTTTACCATGTAGCTAATGCCTAAGACATGATTAAGTTTCTCAAGCGAAAGTAAGCATATAAGCAGTAACCTATAATTGGTGGGAGAAGGACAGGAACAGCTTCTGCAAAGATTCAATGCCAATCTATTTCTACCAAGAAAATTCTTGCTATATTTGAGTATCCAAGCAAGTGGAGAGAATAGAAATCTCTCGTTAATTTTTTCTCTAATTTTAGTTGTTAACTACAAAAATTTTATTGCCTAAGAAAAAGTTTTTATGTAATTTTTGTAATTCTTTACATTAGCCTACAGTTATCGATGCATCGACTTTACACAATAAGGCGTTTTACGGGAAGTGATCGAAAAGGTGGTTTAATCCGAACGACTTTCAATAGTGTTCGTCTTCGTATCAAGATATCTTAAAATATCTCAAAAATTGTGACCTGCAGATTGAATGCAACAAAACGACAGATAGACAGACAAGGTTAAATTAGTATAATGAAAGATGGATCTATCTCAAGTCCTTCGGAATGTTGCATACATCCGCACAAACTTAATATACCCTTGTGTAAAAAGAAATTCTTAAAGCAAATTATATTAAATTTGCAGAGGAAAAAGAGTGCAAAAGTAATTTGGTATTCAAAAGCTTTAAATGAAGACTTTTTGAGAAGGCGCATACCCTTGGTATAGAATAAATAAAAATAAAAAAAGCAAAAGTAGCATAAATAAAAAATTGCTTTCATAATGAAATGAAGATATAACTTAATGAAGCAAACCGAAAAAATCATTCTTTCAATATTTCAGTTTGAATAGAATGCAAAATGCAGATTGAAAACTTACGCCGACGCCATGAATGTAACAGAGGTTTGAACTTATTTAACAGAAATGAAAGAATTTTGTAACAATTATCATGAAAAAAATTGTTCATGAAGGTAAAAATAAAATAATAACTTAAGAGATAAATATGCTTTAGATGTAAATATAATTTCATCTATAATCCTATGCATCGTTTGCTCTTTTTTCGCTGCTGTGACTATAATTTACATTAACATATGAATGCTGTACTTTTTTCTCTTTCAGCTTGTGCTCAGCGGAGTTGACATCACTTTATGCTCATATAAAACATATGCAAATGTATGTATATAGTCGAATGAACATTATTTCATACGAAGCAGATGCATAAACCAACTTTACTTGTGTCGCTGGCGCTGTTGGATATGATGATATACGAGATCATAGTTCTTGTTTCGTTTTTTCTTTTTTTTTTCTGTTTTGGTGGGGTAACGTGACAAAATACAAATTTTTCCCATCGCACACATACGCAAACACAAATCGAAAAAAACGTATACGAACGAAATGTACAGAGTGTGAATATGATGATGATACAAATTTTTCTTTCAGGTAATTGTTTTTCACAATTTTTTTTTTTTTTTTTTCTCATTAAACAAATTTAAGCTTAAAAAGATTAAATTCTATGTAGATGAGTTTTGTAGTGACAACGACAATGGCAACACTAACAACAACAATAACAACAACAAGAATATATGAAATGGAAAATTTAATGATGTTTGCTTTTATAGAACAAAGAAGAACTTGTGCGTATTACGTGACAATCAGTGAATGATATACACACTTACCGTTATTTGCGAAGAAATGATAAGAAAAAAATATATATGTATCGAGCCACAGAAACAAGCAACTCTTCAAGTACGAAAAGGTAAAATCAAAAAAAAAAATACTAGGGGAACTGCGTATAACAGTAGCTGCGTTTCAAGAGAATTCTTCAAGTTTTTGAAATAATTATAATTTTATCTTTAAAATCTTTAAAAGAGAGAAATGAATAATTTAATCAAAAGCTGCCAAAGACTTAAGAAATTAAAACCGTATAGTCAGACAAGGTCGAGACTATTAAACACTCTACCTCACTACGCCTAATGCAATTGTCTATCTTTTCTTTTTCTATATGAATCAATCACTTAGGGGATACCCACTATTTGCCCAATCGATAAATGTTATGCGCCTTTACCAACTGGGTACTCACTAAAGCAAACTCTATTGCACTTGAGATTTGAATACGGACTTGGTAGTCGCGATTCTTACCTACTAGGCCACTCTCGCTGATAATTGCCTACCAATTTGTCCCGTAACTTATCAGACACGGTACCTTGTTGTAATATAAAGATTTATAATATTTTTTGTAAGAACGTTTATAGCATGGGCAGCGTCCCATAGGACCCGCTCATAGAGACGTCTTGCATTCATTTAGCATATTTTGTTCTCCGACTTTTCTCAGGAAACGTTAAAATTGGAAACTTTTTTTAAATTAATTTTTCCTAATTAATATGTATCTGGCGTAGCGAAGCAATCTTGAAAACGGTCCGATTCCGGTTCGCTCTTTCGTCTAAACATATCCGTGCACTATATTTCATTAAAATATCTCAAAAATTACATTCTGTAGGTTGAACATGTTATGGACAGACAACAGGCAAATAGATAGATAAACATTAAACAGTTTATAGACAGACATCAGTCAGTTGTGTACAAGCCCCTTTAAGTATTGCGCACATCCGAATAAACTCAATGTAGCCCCATCACTATTCGCATGAGTAGTCGTGTAGAATACTGACTAACAAGTCTGCGTTCGCGGATTCAAATCTACTTGCTCAGTATAACATTTATCGACTTAATAACTCTTGGTAATCATTTCTGTTATTTGGCAAGAGAGTAAACTCGAACAATGAGGTTTCTCGTACAAGGAAAGATTAGAAAAAATTTTCAAATGAAGCGGCAGAAATCCGAGCGTTTTTTATTCGAAGAAATGGTAAGTACGCCATTCATAGTTTATTTCTGAGAAAACATTGGCTAAAAGTTGTACTAAATTTTTTTTGGATTATTTTTTTATTATTTTATTTATTAATCCATACAATTAAAAAGAAACCACGGGTGCACATTTTACCATTCTGTGCACATATTTGAGAGTTTGTGAACTTCAACAACGAACACTCGCAATGATGTACAAATGAACCTGACTGAAGTAAGTTAGAGCGCCAGCAAAATCTTTGCATGAGAAAATGCATTCTCTATAGGGTTTTCAAGACATTCCAGTAAAAATAAATAAGTTGGTGACATTAAATGCTATACTATTGACCCTAACAACCATATTCTGGCATTGTGACCTCTCATTATCAATAAGGCAAAATAACGAGTTTTCGTGAGTTTATATCAAATGCGATCTCCCGGACCCATAGTCCCTTCGCAATATCAATTTTAGTAAAAAACAAATTTGAAAAACTATCCCAAAAATTAATGCTTGTGACTTGGGTGATGTCTTTGTGATGTTGTTTAGAGTAATGCAGTAGATTGCAGTTATATGCAGTATAGTTGGGATTTCTTGGATTAATTCGAAAAAAAATGAGTGCTTAAGAAATGTCCACAAAAAAAAATGTGACACCAAGTAAGTCAACGCTCTCTTAGGTTTGAAAATATTTAATTGCATAAATAGCTAAATAATTTATACTCTCAGTCCGACAATAGGATTTACATTTGAATGAATTCTGGACGTAACAATTTTTAATGTACTGCAAAGACGGTTGATCGTCTGCCTGTAGGTATTTTTATAATATTTATGTCTGCTAATAGTTTATTCAGTATTTCCTCAGTCCGAAGATATGATCTACATTTGAAGGGAGGATTGACAAACATATAATTTACTCCTTAAAATATGAAAATGTTGTTTGAAAACTTTTCTCAGGATGAAGTTTTTTTCTGGCATTTTATCAGATTTCTCTTCTCTCGTACCTTCCCGACAATATATCTTTTGAACACATTGGATCATAAGGTACAATTTTAATGTACATTTGGAAATTCTTAACAACGGTTACAGCGTTTCTCTCTGATTTTATTACTTTGCTTGACTTTCATTGTCTTGTCATTGTCTTTCAGTTGCAACCAACATTCTCCGTACGTCGTTCATAGGTGATATGCCTTTTATCAGATATTTGTACCTTACACCACTTGTGATCTAAGAGTATATTAAAATTGTGCGAATTTATGCAACACCCTGACAAAAGGATTGAGATAGAGCTAAGCTTTTAAGCTTACCTGTCCGGCGGTCCGTTATTTTATTGAACAGGGCGCCTTTTTTGAGATGTTTTAATTAAATTTCATACACTGACTTGTTCTAGGCCAAGGATGAACACTCCGGATCGGACCACGTTTTCGAGCATTTTCTATATCACCCTTCATTTTGAAAAGTCTTTGTATCAACAATTGCAGGGTGGTGTGGGACGTTTAATGGAAAGCCCTGGTTCACAACAGAGTTTTCACTTTGTTTTCTAAGCGCATATATTTTGATCATAAGTTGCTTAAGATAAGTAAAATTTGTATTTTTAATTAAATTCTGATTTAACTAAATGATAAGATAACTCTTTTGTATTGTGGCGAGAGACGAACTTCCATAGCAAATATAAGACGATTAACATATCTCGTTAACACTTTCCACCACATCAGTCAGGTAATAAGTTAACTCAATCAAAATAGTACAAACAAAACTAGTTCTATTACATAATTGCACTCACCGCAACTTGTGTAGTCTTGAATTAAATATATGGCACAGCACATGAAGTCATCTGCCAACAAGCAAAAAACTAAGTCATAAAGCAAATTATATTATGGCGTAAATAGTATTTTGACAAGTCTCCCAGCGTAACCAATCAGTTTTATTAATAATTTTGCACAAGCCACGTAATTATATAGCATTTCAATGATGTCAAATGTAAAATCTTACCTATGCTTACCTATGCTATGAATTTTCCTCCTCCAATTTTAGTTACAAACCCTATACATTCGTCGTTAATATAGTTCAACAACTTGTAATAATAAAAATCTCACATGAAAGCTGAACTTTTATTGTTTTCGATAAAGTGTATAATTCAATAAAGTACAAAATAATAATGGGAAAAAATGCAAAAAAATCAAAAAAAAAAAAAAAATCGTTTTAACATATTATTCATCTAATTGGGTCTTTGAATTAAGTCAGTATAATATTTTCAAAAGAGTTTGCGAAAATTTCGCATTGTTTATCATCTCACAATGAATGACTTACTTTCGATGATTATAAGATAAATTTCCAGGAATATTTGATAGCATAATTGTAAACAATTCTTATGAAATCTTATACATGGCCTTTCTCATCATGATAGTCTTTAATGAATGAACTAAGTTGGATAACACAACAAAGCACTCAGGCTGAAAAGCAAATATTTTATATAATAATTGAAGTTTTTTTTCTTTTCTTTTTTTCCGCACATATTCTATTGAAACAAATCGACAAAGTCACGAAAAAAATATCAGGTTGAAATAAACCTATTCCCGCTTTGCTCACTACTCGCTCTATACGTCTTACACGAATTATTAAGAAAAAGATTGATTTCTAGTAGATCGAGTCATAAGCGTATTTAGTATTTTTTATCAAACATTTATTTTGTTTTCACTGAATAACAAAATATATTAATTTAACAACTGGCAGTGACGTCAGCTTTTTAAAGAACATGTCTACAACACACGCCAATACGACAAAAACTTTTATTTTGAAAATAGAATAAAAATCAGCCGCGCCCACTTTATGTTAGAAAACATAAAAATTCAGTTTTTTTTTTTTTTTGTCTTTTTTCGAATAACGGTAATGGGTATAAAAGATTTAGTCGCGACTGAATACAATTCTTTTACTTGTTTTTCTTTTCTTTTTTTTTTATTTAAAAGAGTTTCGTTTTTTTCTCTTACGAAATGGATTTTTTTTTTACTGCTTAGAATTTGGAGATATAATAATTTTGTTAGAACGTTTGTGGCATCAAGCACAAAATTTCAAAGATCCTAAATATATTCCTTATCAGTATCATATTCTAGCTCAATCTGGGTATGTCCATCCATCTACACCACTTATGGTATAGGGTATATTAAGTTAGTGCGGACCTACGTAGCGCGCAGAAGGCCTTAAGATAGCCCCATCATTTATTATACTTTGATTGATTCAGGATCGTAATCTGAATCGACCTAAGCATGTCTGTCCGTCTGATGTCTGTCCATGTAATTTTGTGTTCAAGTTAGAGGTGGGAATTTTTAAGATATTTTAATGGAATTTGGTACAGTGACGTGATTTGTCCCAAGAACGAACGCTATTGAAAATCGGATCGGTCCACTTTTTCCGCCAACTCCTCGTATAAGGCCCGATTCTGAAAAGTCGGTATATGGAAAAAAATTGTAAATTTCAAAAGTTCTCGGCAAACGTGGCTAAGTGGTAGTATTCCGGCGTTCGAAATTGGTATGAAAACTTCAGACTGTCTGGGGTAATTTTTGAACCCCCTCTCATATAAGGAAAACTAAAGTTCATACGACAAAAAGTATAATTTAATTGTATCAAATTTGGATTATCTCGGTCTATTTTCTGGATTCTACCCTAATAAGGATTTTCACGAAAATTAATTCTTTGTAGAGCAGAAATTCGAAGTTTGAGTGATGAAAATTGACCCACAATAGTAATTTCATACAAAAATGTACGTCCATTTTTGGATCCTGCCCTATGTAAGGATTAAACTTATACTACATTAGTTTGTGTTTTGGGCCCGCTCCCCCATAAATACGCATATGAAAAATATGCCTTCATATAGAAAAAGGATATAATTTTTGTATTCTGTAATAAAAATAAGAATTGTGTTAGACAATGTGGTGTAGGGTATTAAATGGTCGGTCTTGTTCGACTATAATGTTTTTACTTGTTTTTTTTCTTTCTATTTTTATATTTTCCATAATTAAATTGTTTATATTTATGACTTATTAAGTGGATTGCTCTTATTTCAATTTTAATTTTCACACTAACGCTCTGTGACACAAAGAGCTTTTGTTTTTTAATTTTCATAATTTTATGGGGAACATATTCGTCGTTGAAAGAGTGATATATATTGTGGTAATTATTTTTCTTCTTGTAACATATCACATTACCTAAGAAGTCTCCGGTTTGTGATGTAAGGCTTTTAGGGCAACATTGCTGATAGATCCGTATGCTTTCATTTGAATGTTCGTACTATTCAGAAAACGTAGGAGTGTATCTTAGAGGTACAAAAAGGATAGAAAGAAATAACAAAAGTAATTGCACTTTTTCCCTTGTTTTTTTTTTTTTTTTTCGTTGGTTTGTTGAGATTAACTGATCGACTAAGCCAACAAGGAACGTGCCTTTATTTTCCACTCAAAAAAGCTCTACAAATATCTTAAAGGAGAAAATTTGCCCTTTTGGCAACCACAGGTGACAGTTCAAATTTGTGCTAATTATTCTATTTATGAATTCATGGCTGTATGCGTACGATAGCAATGAATTAGAGAAGATTATTTGCCTTTGTCAAGAGGTTCTCATTCCCCCCAACGAAAGCTTTTCTCATTTGTAGTCCACTGAATGGAATAATGAAGAGTAGATACCTACTATGAGCTCTATAACGATTACATAGATTTGTTCAATTTGTTCAAAAGGTAAGAAGAATACCTTTATGAAGATTACATGCAGTGCGTTATTATATTGAAGTAATAATGTAGACTTTCGTATAGAAAACAACGTAATTAATATGTTGGCAAATTTTCTTTAGTATTTCATATAATAGAATAGAAATTCGTACTATTCTCCGTAAGTAATTAAACCCGTATCGCTTTATTAAGATTAATATATGTCCATAATAAACAAATCTATTAATGTATATATAAACGAAACATATCTGTTTGTTTATAGATTTATTTGATTTTATTTATCTAGCAATAGATCTATGTCCACATTTGTATTTAATCAGTTGTTCATATAAGTATTGTATTGTAAACCAATTTAAATTTTAAACGCGTCTATGCATAAAGCATTATCGGAAATTAGTCAAAATATAATTGCAGTGAATGTGAATGGGGATGTGTACGTGTGGATAATGGTTGCTAATAATTAGTGCCAACTAAGCAAATAACTTAAACGCGTTGTATTATTGGTGCACATGTAAGCTGAAATGCGGTTAAAATGCTTCGCAAAATTGAATACAATATTTACTAACATATATACAATAATATATTGTTTGTAATAGAATTACGTTGCGTTTACATAGGCATTGTTTAATTACACTTGTATATCATATTCTCATAATAAAATTACAATTGCCTGTGCCTGTAGATATGCAAGTGTGCGTATTGTTGGAAAATTATGCTGAGTTTCCCCCGCATTAATGTACACCTTTGTGCGTTTATGTGTATGCGCATCTATAGCGGATTTGTTATAATATTTGCTGTAGCATTGCAATAGATATCAGTAGCATATGTATTAAATTGTGCCTTTAGTTTAATCGCTTGTGAATCTCCTCAGGCTATTGAAGCATACATTTGCGGCAACTGATTTGCATTAGTTATCTATATACAATTACTTTGCTATGAGCGTCTTTCAACTATTTCGCCGATTGTGCCAACATTCTGAAGACAGTTTACCAATATAGATTACTTTGGTTGAATTTTGAAGATTTAAGATCATCTACCTGCCACTACTATCGAGAATTCCACTTGAGATCGATTTTAATCTGCAAGCGTTCCATTGTTGACTGTCCTTGAAAAGTCGTTTAATGTTCGTTTTAAGATTACAAATGTGTTACTAAATATATAAACGACTTAGATCAGCAGCTTCTAACTTGCACACAGCCAGTCCTCATTGAAAAAAATTGTTTTCCATGGCGGTGCGCCTACCCACTTATCTACAAATGTAGAATTTTTGGAATAGAGGGCAAGTAGAAACATTTTAGTGGGATATGAGGCACCTTTAAATACCCTATCGTTTAGTAGAGTTATTCATACCACAACTTTTCAATATAAGGCTTCAATATAAGGCTAAGGGAGTAGTCGGAAAAGTGGTCAGATTCGAACGATTTTCAGTAGCGTCCGTTCTTGGGCGAAGACGCGTTAGTGTAGGAAATTTCATCAAAATATATCTCAAGTTTCGATCTGTTGGTTGGACACAAGAAAAGAGGACGGACAGACAAGCTTTAGTAATGGATTGGTATGGTAATAGGTTGGTCTTGTCTCAAGTCTTTGTGGGTGTTTCATACGTTCGGGTACATTTAATATGCCCTTATAGCTCAAGTGGTTTATTACAAAAAATAAATTTTTAGTTTCTCCCTGTTAAACGCCCCTTCGTCAGTTGCAAATCGATACTTGAAGTAGAAAGAATCGAAGACATTCATTAAAAGACGTTAAAGGTTCCTCGCTGTTTACCGTAACCATATAAACCTTTTTTTTAAAAGGAAATGCATGTTTGTATATGTAAACAATTAAACAGTAGTACTGGCTTTGACTACAATTACTTGCACGCAAGCGGCGTCCATGGGAATATATCTCTCCCCCTTTTTCCTTTCACAAGGGAACAGTTTGCCATTGTTTTTTAAAAATGTAAAATTTCATAGTCGGTAAGATTGTGGGCCTTACGATGGGGTCTCTCAAGACACGGCCGGCAGGTTTACTAAGCCCAAATGTACTACATTTCTGCTTTCAGCTGCATTACTAAGAAATAACTTCGTGGCGTTTTTTTTTAATAAAGGGCTTTAGAATAGCGGAACATCAGCAATGCCACATGGATCGATCAAGTCGAAAAACGAAAGCGGCCAATCCCTAAGAAACTAAAACAAAAACGATGCGACGTTTATTTATTCAACCGAAATTGATTGCAGCCTGAAGACGAGCGACAAAACCGGAAAAATGGGTGTTTCTTTAAAAATATTGCTGCTTGTGGAATAAAGTGTAATTTTCATGGTCAAGATGCTTCATCATTATCAACAGTATGAGAATAGTTCTCACGTATCCATCAGATATGACTTATATTTGGTATAATTGAGTTCATTTAAAATATGAAAAATTATGTTTGAATTTGCATGAAAAAAAAGCCACGAAATTCCTCTTTTAATCAATTCTGTGTTAAGTCCTTCACAGTGTATTTGTCCGTCAGTCTATCAGCCTCTTTAAGGAAACTTTACATTCAGAAATACTTAGAGGAAAAAGTTCACTTTTCTGCTCTCATGTTTTTAGTCGATAAACAAAAGATTAAGTTCAACAGTGGCCTTAACCCGCCTACTAAAATGTGCGCAGCTGATAAAAATTTAAGAAAACATTTATAAAAGCAAACGTACAATTACAAATATTTAATAATTTGGTAGAAATAATTACAAAGACTGCGTCAAGTCTAGGTTATGCTGTCTCCTTCAGCTACTTGGCCCAGTAAAAACAATAAATTGAGATCTTCAAGGAATGTAAAAGGCGTGAACTTAAACTTCAATTTAACTAGCACGGACACCTACCATATCCATCACCGAAAATTAGGGTTATATTCATTTTGTCCTTCCATCCTTGCAACACCTAGAAGAAAGCCTCGCAAATTCCATAAAGTATACATACATAGACATTCTTAACCAGCACCAAATTTTAAACCGAGTTAAACATGTCCGTCCGTCTGTCCGCGATATGGCAGTGGTAAACATTCTGCTGGTTGCAAAGGTGCAGCAATTGGCTGCAAATTTGGCCCGAAGATTGGAAGTTGTTGCACGCAGGTAAATAATGATATTGAGTCAAATCTGTTAAATGACACGAAGACAGTATAACATAAACTGAGATTATTTCTGTTTGCAAAAATAACAAAAGTTTGTTTTCTTCCTCATTACTTATAAATCAAAACAGATAAAACGATAAAAATTTGCATTTATATTATACGGATAGTCCTCCATAAAAACGGCCGCACCCAGTCGATGTTGTAGAACACTGAAATTTCATACTTTCATCAAAACGTGTACAACACCTAGAAAGAAAGTGCAGAAAGCCTAAAAAGGCCAGAGTTAAGCGGAAAAAGACATGGCCGCGGCCGAATGCGAATGTAGCTCGTAATAATTAAGTCTTCTTCTTCTTCTATTCAGCAAATCAACAACTGAAAATTTGCTGTGTTGTGTAAAAAAGGTCCAATGTGAACATAAAGTTTTTTGTTTCACCCATAAAAAAAAAAGGTTAAATCTGTTTTGATATAATTGTTATTATCTATGTACTAAAGTTGCCATAGAATAAAGTTTACTTAGTAATGGTGAACTGTATTGTATTCAATGTAATACCCAAAGAGGAGAAATTTAACAACATTTCAAATCCTTAAAGAAGATCATCGCAATCTTAAGCTTCTTTAATGACGTTAGTTACTAATGCGATAAGCATCGGAGAACAAAAAGAATTGCTTCATGAAAAGGTATTTATTTTAAGCTAAGTTGTCAGCATTCAGCTTCCTTTCGACTTTAGTTTATAAATGAAAGGTTTTTACCTTTAACTAAGACGCTTTGCACTTTTGCCTTAAAGGCACAATTCGAACTCGTTTCAATGAGCGAAACTTAACACAACACAACGCATATCGATAATAAATGATTTTCTGGGGAAGAAAAACAAGATATTTTAATTACAAATAAAGGAAAACATTTTTCAAACTGACATTTAAAGCAAACAACAACTGTAAAGTAATTTTTCATATGAGTTTGCGTAAATTCATTGCATTTAAAAGTCCATTGGTTAATATACATAATTAAGTAATCATTTAAAATGCGACGAGTCGGGAGAGAAGGCGAATCCAACTAAAATACAATTAATTTATTATCGTTGAAGGGTCATTAATTAATTGACATAAATTAAATTGTTTGAGAATTGATTTCATAGCATTTCTAAAAAAAAAAACCAATAAAATTTCAATGACATTTTTATAACAATAAACACGATTACCGTAATCCATATAACATGGACAAGAAGCTAAGCAAACGGATAACTAGAATACATATGAAAATCAAGATAATAAAAAACAAATGATTTTTAATAGGAATTTATTTTAATTGAAGATAATAAAAAACAAATTTATATTTCTATATATAGTACATGTCTACAATCACATCGCATCATGATGTGGTGAACACGATATAAGTAACAAGTAAGAAAGTTATAGTGGCTTGCGGCCGACTCTTTTATACTCAACTCGTAACTTTGTTATTAAAAGAAATTCGTTTACCCCTTTCTAATGTGATCAGTCACTCACAGTATGTCCCGCTGCCGATCGGAAAGAGGTGAGAAAGGAAAGAGAGTTAGGAAGGTGGTGGTCGCTGCCTGGTAGCCGGCTCGGTAGCTTTACCAACTAGCCAGTCACTATAGTTATGATTATCTGGTAGCCGAGAAGTAAGAATCGCGGCGACCTAGTCTATGTTCGTGGGTTTAAATCTCAATGGTGTAGAGCCTACTTTGATTGTAGACTGCGGCCGTTTCCCATGCAAAGAGAACTCTACCGCAGTTGAGATTTGAACCCGCGGACTTTGGGCTGGTAGTTCGATTAGTGCGATTAAATGAACTAAAAAAAGAGTAAAAAAAAATTTATTAAGTTCGATATTCTATAATTGGGCGTGGTCGTGGTCGATTTTACTCATTACCAAGAGAATATACTTGAAAATTTTTACCATTGTATCCGAGCGAGAAGTAAACTTTTTTTATTTAAAAAAAAAAAGTATGCCCTCAGTCTATATTGTACTCCCTGTGTACTCTTGTGTCCATGGACCGATATGGCTCATTTGCAATAGTAATGTTCTCCCAATTCTTTTGCTTAACTTGTGGTTAATACTTTAATTTTCTCAGCCGAAGGGATTTTCGTCAAGGCCAGACACAAAGACGGGCGGACGGATGGAGATACATGGACCGAATTAAGAAAAGAATGTATATATACTTTATACAACATCGGAAGCTTCCTTTTTGATTTTACAAATGTCTTGACAAAATGAATATGCCGCCATCTTTTTGGTGGTGGATATAAATACATTCAAAAGAAGACTGACTGGAACGAGAAAAGAAAGTTGTTTTTTCTTTCTGCGGTTTTTAGAAATAGTAGAAAATAAGCCAAAGAGGATTAAAACGGCAACAGCATAAACAGCACAAACAGCGCAAGCATCCATTGTATATGCTGTGCATTCTCTTGATTCGATTCTCTAAGCGATTGCTTCACTTATTACGCTTGAATAAGTCTAATAATACATCAGACATCTATTTTGTTTGCCATTTCGTTTGATAAATACATCCCGCCACTGTAAACAAGTTGCATGTGAAACGTTATAAGCGCATAGAATAGTTTTGAACGGAAATAATTCGATTCATAGAATATAAAACAAATGGATTTTGAAAGCGTAAAATAAGAATTCTTTAGCTTTTTGCACCCTTAAGTAGGCTGGTTATTATCGAGATCTTTTTTATCAAAAGTGACTATTGGGCGTTCATTGAAACCGGTAGAAAAGTAACTACAGCGTTCTTTTAAACCGTTAGCATGTTCAGATTGCACGGTAAAAATATGCTACGGAGAGACTCATTAATATGCACAAATTAAATGTTTCCCAGCAATATGAAGGTCAGGTTATAGGCGCACCTTTAATAAACTTGAGAAGAGTTTTCTGCTGCCCAGGTCAACATGTGACAGTAAGTGAAAACATATCCGAGTTCAGAATCTTCTATTTCAAAATCATGGGCACGATTGATTCACTTGAATAATGCAAAGTAATCTAAATTGTTTCTCTTGGATGGCATTAAGACAAAAGGATGGATTGCTTAGGTAAATGTAGAAGAATTGTTGGAAAATATTGAAATCTTTTTGGCGAAATGAATACTAGAGGCAAGCTTTAGAATCCGCTTTTAAGACTTATACATATTTTATCCTAAAGCTAGGCTACTTTCGCCATCATCCGAGCAGCATTGTGCAGACTACGTCTCACTTACAATTACAGATAAGGGATTTGAAATTCTCAGTCTCCAAACCTAAAGTTCGAGAGAATCAAATATTTTTATATTTTCTAAGTTAGCTGCCCTTAAAGGCGCCACAGCTTTTGAGGCCACTTATAAATAGTAAATTTATTCCGTTAACTGATGATTGAAGTTCACGCAAGGTACGTAAATCTGAAGCCCGGGTTTGCCCACATGGATAACCCCAACAACACCTGTGTTGTGGTTGGTTTTTTTTTTTTTATTACGGAAATGTCGAAATGTCAAATAAAGCGCAATCCCGGGCGACATTTTCTCCTTGCTCGAAGTATGCAAAAAGTGTACTTATTTAAAAAATTCCAAATACCGGAATTTATGGGTACATCCAGGTGTACCAGCCACCTCGACTGCGAGACTGAATCGCTTTGGAAGGGGAAAGCGGTATTTTTTGTTCGGTGAGTTCGAGCGAGAAGAGTGTGGTCTGCTATTAGCTGGTGAAATTTGGTGAAACGGTGAACAGTAAACCCTAACAACAACAGTTGATCCACAAGACATGCAGTTGTTTATCGCAATAGTTAAGATTAAATATAATTCAACTGAGAAGAAGAAGAAGATTGGAAAGAAATATGATTAAAAAAATCTCAATTAATTATTGTTAAATTATTAGAAAACACACATTCTTTCATTTAATGTTCAAAATCTCCACCTTTAGAAGATATCGATAATGTATATATTACCATGAAACTCGAGAGATAAAATAAAGAAATCCAAGGATAGAAGATGAGAAGACAAGAAATTTTATTGCATTTATTTTGTGCATTGTTTGGAAACGTGAGCTGATTCGTTTCCATTTGTACTAGATACTCATGTAGGGTATCTTCTTAAATTGCTCTTAAACGTAAGTATCGTTTTTCCATGAACTCTTCTTATTATTGTTGCTATTCTGTGCTGTGTTGCTGAGTGATAGTGCTGCAGAGAAACATTTTATCATAAATATTTGCTATTGCAAGTGCAAAAGTTTATGTTCCATTGCTTCCTCTGAGCAACAGCAATAACTAGTTGTTGTACACAATGTGAACATACGAACATAATCATGTGTTATGCATGTACACATTTAAACGCTAGCGGTGAAGTTTATGTGTGCTTCCGTTTCCTTTATTTGCCTTCTTTTTTTTTTGCGTTCCTTGAAAAAAAGTACAATTTTTTCGCATTTTCTTCTCATCTCTTTTATGTATATATATATATACATATATATATATATATACATATATATATATATATATGTATATATATATATACTTTTTTAATTTATTTTTTTATTTATTTATTTATTTATTTTTCTTTTCACTCAACTAATGTAACTAAACTTTATCCTTTCATGTGCATATACATATATATCTGATATACACACATTTTTATTTATACAGGAAAGTTTTCAAAACTATTGTTGTTTGGTTTCTTCACTAGTTTCTCTTATTCCCATGTCTTCTTTTTCCTTTACATTAAAAAAAAAAAAACTGCACCCACATAAACCAAAATCTATAAGCATTTAGGTACATCGGGTATCTATATCTCTTTACACATGCGGTTGCGCAAGGTTGCCAAATTTTTTATTTACCGCTCGACGTTTATCACACTTGCATTGAATAACTAAGCACATATCAGTCTAGCCATTCATTGTATTGGGCGAAAAAAAAATTTTTTTTTTTGCAATTCTATCAATTCTTCTAATTGTTAGCCAAGAAGGAAATGATTTATATCATCACTTATTATGAATGCTTTTTCTATGCTTTTTCTATGCTTTTTTTTTGACACATTAAGAGTATGAATCAAAGCCCTTATATACTGCACACTGAATAGGCTTAGCCTTGCCCGTGCCTCTGGCTGTCGAGAATTATGACTTTGGTTGGGAGCAGAAATTTACTAATAAGTTTTTTCTTATACCATCTGCTAGATCAAATTGAAAAATTAGCAAAATTCTTAACGGTACTAATAAAAACTTACGATCACTCCTTTATGAGTCAATTGTGTGAGCGCAAAAGCCTTAATTTGATGCTTTAAATTGGATTCTAAATGTTTTTATTTTTCAAGAACACTTCCCTGTGAAGTTTGACATGGAGCTGGGAACCAAAGTTTCGTCCACAAAAAATCCTTATGTAAGTGGTGTAAAATGTCAAGCCCTGGCAAATAGTATAAAAGCATAGCTTAATATAGTGCAATGAACAAAGGGTGGTACGCGTTTTCCATTTAAACTGCGCGAGTGGTCTTTCATTTCTTTCATTATCAGCACCGTAACAGGCTTTTGTGTCCAATTACAGCATTTGTTAATTTCTATACCTGTTTTTACTTTTATCTGAAAAAAGTATTTTCTTGATTCGCCTTCATTTCTTCACACGAAGTTTACTGGGCGGCTTTTTTGAATTTCGGGAGCAAAAGGCAGAACTTCAAGAGAATTAATTTAGGCGAACTTAGGCCGTTCGCGTTACTATATGAGTTGTATTTCTAGTGAAAAAATCTCGAAATAGATGCCTTATCGTGATGTAAAAACCAAGAGGTTTCCGTTCCCAGCTCTGAAGACTACGTTCATCCAAGCGACACACGCGAAGCTCTAATAATATTTCAGGCTCACAGTTTGATCTGACAAAATGACTTTATAAGGTAATGCACAACGATATTCGTAGAAAGTCAGTTTTACTATTTTGAGATAGCAGTATATACCATGTCCGATATGTGTGTTATCATAAACGATTCATATTTCGATTGAATGGATTTTCATTCTATTTTACCATTAAAAGTCACTTATGAGCCAGTGATGTATATTAAGAGATTCATTCTATAGCGAATAGAATGGGCAGATGTCCGGGCGGACGGAGTTAAATCGACATAGAATACCAAGACTATCTATAGTGTTTTTGCGGATAATCAAGAAATTGCATTTATGGGCCTCTGGGCCCTATGGGCAAATAGTAGGTACCAAAGGTAAGGCTATTCTTCTCTTGGCTACAAGCAAAGTAAAGTTCCTCTATTGTCAGTTACCCTGTTATTCATTTTAAAATTTTTATTCACAATTTGTATAAAGATGAAGAGATGTATAAGGAGAAGCTATTTAATTATTTCACAAATCTGTCGGTCTGTCTGTCTGTCTGTTTGTTTTATGAATATGTTCATGGAAACACGTCAACCATTTTGATTGATTTCTTATTGTAAGATGTAATTTTACAAATCTTTTTAACATTAATCATTTCTCGTCAGCAGCTTGAACACGAGTAGAAGTTTTAAGACCGCCATAATTCACTAATTAATTGTTGCTTATCAACGCGTTCACATATCTTTGTGCATACATACGTTTATGAAGGAAGGAAAATGAATTTTAATGCCGTTATAATTCCTTGAATTAGTTAACATTCGTTACTGCAGAGACGTCTGCTATTCACGTGCAAATTTACATGCTAACGGTAATAATGTGAAATGTAAACAGTTACGAGAAACAAGTAAGAAAAATATTTTCATTCACCTTGTAGCGAAACTTGGATTATTCGTCATCATTATAGAATTGTTTTGCATGTCATTATACCCTACACCACTTGTGGTACGGGGTATATAAGGTTAGTGCGGACGTGTGTAGCATGCAGAAGGCCTTAAGATCGACGAACCGTTTATTATACCGATCAACTCAGAATCATAATGTGAATTGATTCAAGTCTGTCTGTCTGTCTGTTCGTCCGATGTCTGTCCATGTAAATTTGTGTTCAGCTACAGGGCGCAATTTTTGAGATATCTTAATGAAATTTGGTACAGTGGCGTGTTTTGACTCAAGGACGGACACTATTGAAAATGGTTTGGATAGATCTACTTTTTCGACCACTGCGCATATCACGCCCTATTCTGAAAAGTTGTTATACGGAAAAAAATTACAATTTTCTAAATATCTCGGCAAAAGTGGCCAAGTGGTAGTATTTCGGTATTCTAAAGTGATATAAAGACTTTGGATCGGATGGAGGAATTTCCCCTCATACAACGCAAACTGAAGTTCATACGACAAAAAGGTATAATTGCGAAGTATGAAATATTATATCATAGTACTAATTTAGTATAAAAAATTAACTGTACCAAATTTGGACTATTTCGGCCTATTTTTTGGATTCTACCCTAATAAGGATTTTCACATAAATTGATCCTTTGTTGAGCGGAAAAGTGTAAGTTTTAATAAAATAAGAATTAAAAAAATAAGAATTGTTGTAGACAATGTGGTGTAGGGTATGTAATGACGGCCTTGCTCGACTATAACCTTCTTACTTGTTTCTTGAAGCGGAATGAATGGAATTCTGTTAAGTATATGATTCCTATACGAGATCCTCCAACTATATGGAATCAGGCTTAGATTCTCGGTTGAGAGGACTTCTATATGTTCCGTATATATGGGCCGATGTGTTAGTTTATTTTCAAAAGGCACACTTAGATACACTGAATCCTCTTTCCACCTAAGGAGAAGATCCTACACGTCCTGAATAAACGATTGATGTTACGCAGTTTACTTATGCAAAGTTTACTCTTTGGAATTCCAAGAAACGGATTTTCAAAACGAAATAAACGCTAGTTTAAGGAAACTAACTTTATTATCACGATACGTTGCGCCTTCTGGTAATATGTCAGACTACTATAACTAAGCAATAAAAAGTAAGACGAGATTTGGACCAAATTAAATCATACAGTCACAAAAGATTTGTAGGCCTCTTATCGGAGTTGTCGCGAATCGTTTATCTAGGTAGACAATCTTGATATCTATGCAGAAAAAGGCTTTTTGCAAGGGCATAGATATTAAGAGGCTTCTTGATGCCCTTGATCCATTTCATGTGATCACACTTAGTGGACTATTGCATGGGCAATGACTACCGTAAACAAAGGTAGGGCAATATTAAGCTAACGGCTACCTTTTGTCTATTTTAACTTTCCATTAAAAATCTTTAGGGCAACTGTTTTATTTTTGATTTACTCAAATAACGGTAGCTTAGAGGCCAACAAAAATTAATAATAAAGAATTTTTTTATAAAATAAAATTTCCATTTGATTACGATTAGTGCGTATGTATGTCGCTTTTATTGATTGTCAAGCGTAAAATAAATGCATTGAAGATGATAATCTTCTTACTTGGGGTTAATTATTATATGATTAGCAACGATTGGATATGAATATAAAATTATTTCAACATTAATTAAAACGTTTTATGAGAAATTATTACAACACAACAAATTAATTACAAAACAAAGAAATTATTCGTTGGATAAAATATTAGTTAGATATTTTAACTAACTAAAGAAGAAATAAAAGCAGTAAATACTGTACTATAATACGGCTCCCTTGGACCAACTTGATCCGTTTCCAATGCCGACCTGCTTGCCAGAATCTTCAATGTTTTCGCCAAATTTGAAAATAATCTCAGATATTGCTGATGACGAAGTGGACGGATGAACCGACTAATCAATGGACATTTGACAATTTGACAATGGTCAGGAACCCACACGTTTTATTTGAAGGATATATAAGAAGGATTCAGGTACGCTACCTGAACCCTTTAAAAAATAACTGAAATTTCGATACCCTAACATTGAGTGGTTGTGGCCGATTTTTCCATTTTTGTACTGGTACTGTAGGATCACTCATACAATATAAGTAAAAATTGTTATCATTGTGTCTATTGCATATTATAAACGTCGAACAAAGAAGGCAGTCCTTTTTTCTTGCTAAAAAACGGAGGTGTTCCTACTTTGCCTTACACTGTGGACGTGTTTTTTGGTCGATATGGTCCATTTTAAATATCAACCTGCGTACGAGAATATCCAATGTTTACGAAGGGTGTGAAGATAAACGCGAATTTAACTAACAAAGACACCTACACCTCCCTTAACAGAGCTATTGCAGAATTAATTGCTTTGGGTGCATAAGCATCTCGAGTTTCACTATTTTCCCATAGTCGATGCTAAAATATCAAATTTCAAAAGCCTGGGAAGCTAAAATTAAATTTGTTTACCATGTTCGAAAGGTATTTTTATACAGATTCATTAGGTGTCCACTAAACTATTTTGCTTTGCTTAATTTGAACGGAAGAGACTTCCAAGTCCAACTATATCTTAATACTAATTACTTAATAGAGCACAGTACAAATGCTAAGGGGAGTGGTAGTTGTCTTTGCTATTCATATTCGTAGTTGTCTTCACACCCTTTGTTTGTGTCAAGTTGGAAGTCGATATCTTTCTTTTTGCGGCCAAGAGAGTGTTCATCGTAAACATCATACAGACAGACAGACGGACATAATAATGGTGATCGTCCTCTGAAACCTCCTGCTTCTAGACGTTGCAAACGCGTCGACCAAATGAATACACTTCTCCTCATTTTCGATGGTGGGTATAAAAATCAAACGGTGATTAAGTACGACATTATTTTTTTTTTTTTTTTGAGTAGATGCCACACATAACAAATAAGCGACGCCATTGACTTTTAATTTAAATGAGAATTTGCCAGTTGCCCCCAGCATTCAATTCGTTTTCAAGTCTATAAAGTATAAAATGCTCTTGTGCAACCTTTCACAAATAGTCCCAATACTCGCAGTGAAAGCATTTAACAATGAAAAGCTTTTAGAAATTCGAATTTCAATATCACCTCCGAGAGTTGTTATGTTTCCTTGTCACTATATTTAATTATATCGTATTTGCCATTAACTATTGTGCAACGCGTACAATGTTTTGATATATTTTCATTTATATGAAAAAAAAAAAAAAAAAAGTTCCCTTTGAACATAACAATTCTTACAATCGAATGCACATAAATAGATTCATTTCTGCAATTCACTATATCTTTGCAAGACGTACACGTGTTCAAAGTGTAATTTGCTAATGAAGTTAATTATGGTTTGAAGGAGCCTCGCTTCGAACATGAATCCCTATTGCCATTAAAGCCTAATCCAAGATAAGTAACATGGCTTTTAAGGTTATAAGCCATCTATATGCACTTCCAAGCACAACATTATCTGTGCCGAGTATGTTAAGTAAATTTTGTTTAACGCGTAGCGAAACAAGTTTCAGAAATTTTAAGCTTTAACTAAAAAATGTCGTACTCCTCTAATGGAAAGGTACGGCGACTTTCTTAAAACCAAAAATAAAGAAAGAAACATTTTAAAAATAACATTTTTCCGCAATCCCGTTCCTGACATATTGCGCTATGTATTGATTTATTTCAATTTCATATTCATCAGATGTACGTATATTCTGGTGTACTTGTGCATTAATTTGCATATATTAAAATGCAAGGAACAAAAAGCGAAAACAAAATTTTATCTTAATTAAGTTTTTTTTTTTTTTTTTTTTCATTAACGTATGTGAAGGCAATTCTGTTAAATTCGAATCCCGATACTACGTGAATGGATTAAAAAAGTTAAATAAATAAAGAAAATATATACGCAAACATTTCTATATGCGCATATTTGTGCAAGCACGTAATATATCGATCAATAATTTCCGGGATTAAATAAGAAGAAAAAAATTACTTTTCTTATATCTGAAAGCTCTTTGGTTTCATTGAACAGTGAAGCAATCATTCGAACATTTGCGTAATATATCGCAGAATGAATTGAAACACATTTCAGTTGCCTCAATGACTTCATCATTTCGTTCAACTCTTCTTCCCAGAAGTATGTTTTTGAGAGATTTCACACTGCTATTAGTGCTTGATCTGGAGAATACGCCAAGTAAAGTGGCGTTTCGGAGTTTAAATCATGGAACATTGCCGTCGCCTTGCAATATGATGCATTTGTTGCACGCTTGGTAGATGCTATAAGCATTTGAACGACAACTTTCTCGTATTCAAATTTTCAAGCAAAATAGCGAATACAGTGTCGCTCGACACTTTTCGGATCTCGTACAACTTTGCTTTTTGATTGTCGAAAATATTTTTCAGGAGTATATTTTACAGTTTTTGGTGTACTCAGCTCTTTTGGGCGTTCATCGCAAACCACAAAACCGCAAAAAAGAATTGTGATGACACTCTTCACCAGCCAGCACTGAGTTTGAACGGTGTTGTTGACCATCAAAAAGGAATATTTAATCAACTAAGGTCGTAGCTATAGCGAGAGCAGCAATCGACACCTCACTCGGTTGCGACCACCATTTTCCTATTTCCCTAACTTTTTTCATTTCTTTCTGACCAGCACCGTGTTACACGAATCGGGGACATCCCTTGAGAGTTTGGTCATATTCATAATTCGAATTTTTTCCCACTTTTGAAAATAACAAACACACTGTAGCTCGTCAACAAGTCGATCGAAGTGGCGTGAAACTTTGCTGTACTTCGTTTCAACTCTAAAAATGGGCAGGGGGAGGAGGAAAAGGCCATAGCTACAAGGCATTTGAATCTCTTACGAATTAATCACATAAAGCGCAAGGGCAGGGGGGAGGAGGAAAAGGCTATAGCTATAAGGCTTTTGAATCTCTTACGAATTAATAACTTAAGGCGTTTTCATTTCGTAAAAATAGTGTGGATTGTTGTGCCCCGAGAATTATTGATGGATATGTTAAGCATTATTAAGGCGATTAAAACTCCAAATTAAAGCGAATATGAAAAACAAAAACACTTCCCATTGTTAATTCAAAGAAAATGAAAATAATACCTTTAACTCATTGTCGAAATGCTTTCCTGTCTTTCGCATTTAAAATATGTGTTAATTAAATTAAAAAAATAATCTTTTCATTTCGATCAACACTTTCTTAAAATGCGACCACAAATTTCTGCTGAAAAATTTCAACTTTCATCTGACGTACGAGACAAGGTATGTTCGGCACATAAACACAACTACGAACGATATCTTGCGGAATATTTTTCATCACACAATTATGATTAAATTCATTCATGCGTTCCATCTGTCTTTCCAAGCGTCGTCCTCAAACTACCTAAGAAAGAAACTGCAGTTACTTGTTTGTCTTCGATTTATTAAACTTATGCTGAAAATTTTCTCTACAATACAAAAAAGATTGTCTGCCTTTTGTAAGGACTACTCTTATCCTTAAGCATATATTATATTGCGTATTACATATGAGTACAGAAAGTGTCCAACAAGATAAAATATGGGATAATATTTTCATTTCATGATTGAATAAAAATAAAAATGGGGCGAAAAAAAAAAGAAGAAATGTTTACAAGCACAACGAATGAAGAAAAAACTGTGGACAGAAAGCATTGAAATGCAATATAAACAAACACACACATTTATATTAATGCAAATCTATGACTCTTATGCACTGTCGATATATAATAAACTCTTTATTTTAATGTTAGTTTTTTTCTTTTCTTTTCTTTTTTTTTTTTAAGGTATTATTCAAAAAAAATGTTAAACAAAAATGTAATGAATAAGTCTCCTTTCACATCAAAATTCTTACATATTTACATGGTTTTATAAGCCCTTTGTGCTTGACTGTGTGTAGACACACAAGTTTAAAACAAAAAGCTTTTATATAGATTAAGCATTCAAAGGATGTTATCGTCAACCAACTATGGTCGAATGTGATGCAGAAATAAGAAGGAAGAGAAATAAAGCAAAAAAAAAAAAAAAAAAAAAAAAAAAAAAAAAAAAAAAAAAAGAAAAAAAGGTAGTAAGTAAACGATTAAGTCCTTGTACACAAACAATACACGTATTCTGTTGAAAAACAACAACAGCAACAGCAACAGCAACAACAACAACAAAATAAAAAAAAATAAAAATACTTTTAAAAATAAAGACAGAAATGTTCGACTTTCAATTGCCGACATTAATAATCATGAACTGGCCCATGTACACGTGTATATGTATGCGTGCGCCCATGCAGCTATCCTATGAACGTACAACACGAAGCCCAAGCCTGTTATGGATAAAATGCCATTGGCATTCTATTAAAATGTTTTATAAATAAGAAAAAACTCTCTTCTCGAATAATTGACATCATAAAAAATTTAAAAGCAATAAGCGGAAGTAAAATAGACTTCACTTCACTTACTCCTGCACTCACTCTCTCGCTTATTTCAGTTCACTTGTATATACATTCACGTACTTTTACAGCGTTATGATTATCGACAACATCATCGTCATGATGTTATTATTATTATTATTATTCCTCTGCTATTCCCCGGCACACCATATGTGCTCAACTCCTTCGCAGTCAATGAGGCAAATTTCTTGTTAACATTCGAGAGATATGCTAAAGTCGCACATATTTCATGATTAAATTTTATCGCAATTACAGTTTAAGGTCTTAAACATTAATTAAACTTAAAAATGCTTTCATAGTTTGGTAATAAGGTGACCAAACGTAACGCTTTTCGACGACATGGATGTCTTTTTGCAAATTCCCCAATTTATGCCACAAGAAAAAAAAAAAATGATTAGCATTACAGGCCACTACTTTTTTTGAACACGATGACCACTCTGACCTTCATCCAGCTAGAAGTTTGTCTCAAAAAAAAAAACCGGCCTTTCCATGCATGCTCTTTTGTTGCAACAAAGTTCTGTTCACTTCTTATTTTACAGGAAATTAATACAAAAAAAAAAAATGCAGTGAAAAATGCTATGGCAAAATCTGCTAAGACATGAAAAACACACATGAAAACACACAATCCATGAAAAAATTATACATGAAAAACCAGTAAAAGGAAAATAACACAAACAGAGAAACACGAGTGTAGTTCTTTGAAAAGCATTATTTTGGTCGAAGGCAACAATTTGATGCAGCCTACTTCTGAAGCTTAACGACGGTATGTTGTTCATTATGTGGTACAGAAATTTCCGGGCTGGGAAAGATCCCAGCCCGAACAATATCTGCTTTCCATTTTGCAGAAATTTGTTCCTTCGTTTATAAAGACAAAATAGTAACGCTTACCAGGTATGCAGAGACCACCTGTTTTGGTCTTTGATTTGATTGGCTTCACTTTTGCCTGACTTTCGCTACTTAATCCGAAGTATGGTGCTGCTCAGTCGTTACGTTCGGTAGAAAGATGTGTTAGGATGTCCAAAGTTGAATATCCATTGTTCTTGCATTCCAAAATCCTGGCGCCATAACCTTTTAGAGAATGTTAACCATTTTGGCTGATCACGATTTAAGGAACCGGGTTTAGTGCAAAAGCGTGTAAAAAATTCGTTTTACATTTAGATGATGAATCGAGCTTTGCTGGATTCTTCATCATGAGTCTCAAGAAATATCAAAAACTTTTTTATTAGTTGCTCACAATTAAGAGATTCCTCCTATACGCATGTGCAGTGTAGGGCTTAAGAAGGATTGTAAGTAAAGCAGGAGAGGATCAAAGTGAAACCGGGAGAAATCTTTGTAGTGAAATCCTTTAAATTCGAACATATGCGAAATCTATATTCGTCCGGTATCGAGTCTTTTATATCCTTCACCGCTTAATACTGATCAATAATATGTAGAATAATATGTATGGTCTCTGAAGCACCTTTTCTGGGTGCTGCAGAGGTTTTGAAAAAAGAATAAAATTTCAATAATAGGCATTTTTATGCTGGTACTCCTGGACCACCCAAGGAATAAAAGTTCGAAATTTTCATCGTTGCATCTATTGTGGTTTATAAGTAACGAGGAAAAATCCAATTTCTCTGACTTTTGAAAACAGAGGTGATCTCAGCTTTGGTACAGGTAAAGGTATTGGGTAGGTGTGCCAAATTTCTACCCATTTACAAGATCGTCCATAGAACGCAAGTTCAAGTTGTTCTACGGTTATCTGTTATATTTTAGGAGTAATGAGCGCAAAATCGATATTTTATTCCTTTTGAAAACGGAAGCGTAAGTGTTCCTGTAGGTGTGTCTTTCGACCAACTTGGCCCATTTTCAATGTTAATCTACGCGCAAATAATTCCCATCTTTGTGCTAATTTTAAAGCGGATAGTTTTGTTTTTTCGAGCAGAAGACTGTCTCCCACAGAAAGCCAGAAAGCAGACGGACACGCTTCAATCGTTTTAAAATTTGATGGGTTCTCTGAAGCTCCATTCATTCTTCTACGATAGGTATAATTCAGGATGTACTGAAGAGTAAATGCGCTTAGTTTCCTTAATTCAAGCTAAGCTTAGAACACTCAGTTACGAAGTTTTTGAATGAAACGAGCTTTTCCCCAAAGTTCTTATTAAAATTCAATTTTTTCTAGAGATTTTTCAAATTTTTAGTAAAAATGAAGAGATTGAAATTTTTTTCATGTACAGATTACATAGTTTCCTGGACGATTACTTGATAATTCCCACTAGACAACGGAAGTTAAGTGTCAGGTATCAACCAGTCACTTAAGTGTAAGCTCTTGAAACTCTTTTCATATTTCCGGTTGCTTTCAAAATGGATTTCATTGCTTTGGACAGTTTAGTACGAACCGTCTTGGAGAGAGTTGGAAAGCTACGAGCACGGTATTATATCAATCTTCAATTCTGCGTAGATTTTAAACGAACTCATTCGCTACCTCCTGCTGATAAAGGCGTATGATCGGCCATATTCTGTGCAACAGTGCAAAGACGTCACAAGTTAGTATACTTTGTGTCTGCAGTGTTTCTTTATAGTTTCGTCGGTTTAGCAGCTTTGCTTTGTAAAGCAATTTATCCTGAAGAGTTTCGTTTCGACTATTTATCCGGAAAGCCAAATAAGTTGTGAGGTCACTAAAACTGTGACAAGAAAGTACAATGTTTTCTCTTACGGCTAGTGATTGGTTACAATACTAGAAAAAATATGTAGTTCTAGGGATCGCAAGTAAGAATAAAATTTGGCTATAAATTGTATAAAAATGGCTTTAATATCCTGCAAGCATTGTAATGACGACCATATAATCAGATACCTTGCGCTAAAAAGTATGTCCAGCCTTTTTTTTTTCTATTACTAAAGTTACTATTTGCTCTCTCAAATTAGTTTATTTAATGTTGCATGCTTGAGTGTATGTATAATCACGTTTCGGTTGACTGCCAGCACAATTTTATTATCTATGAGTTGCACTTAAATTATATTTACAAAAAAAAAAAAAAAAAAAAAAAAAATAGAGAAAAAGTAATAATTAATAGTTAATTGTAGAAACACAAAGAGTCATAAATATAAGATAAGAAATTAAAGTATATATATATATGTATATATATATATAAAGAAAAGTGCACTTGATTTTGTTTATTTTCTGCTTTATTTTTGTGTAATAAAATGTTTAAAATTATAGACCGCGGGGTGAGTCTTTATATATTTTCATTTACGTGTTCATAGGTGTTCACCTTTATGAAATTTTAATAGAATTTTTCATTGAAATCCTATGAAAACTCACAAAGCCCAGCGCTCGGAAAACAGTAAAATATAAGAATGAGAAAAAAAAAAATTGTTTTTTTTTAATTAGCTTTTCAACAAATTAAAGAATTTTTTTTATTACTCATTACTTTGGAAGTTAGGTATACGTTGCTTTGCGATCATACTACAAGCAAATCCTAAATGCAGTCATAGACAACTTTATAGCAACATAAGCATCAGGGCTTACATCAATTTATGCTTAATCTAAAGTTTCTCAATTTCAGGATGTTTCAGGGATGTACACATCCCTTTTTTCGTCTATTATTGGCATTGAAAGCAAACATCGCGGATTCGATTTTTGGAAATTAAATGAGTTCTGTTTGTGCTAAGTTCGCCATGGATAAAGAACTGATGCAACTTAAGTAAGAAAAAATAAAAAACTGTAGACACTGACAAGTAGAAACGCTACACTGGACCGCGGCCATCTTTACACACATTCATATAAGAATTTTTTAAAATGAGACGTTATCTAGGAAGTGGTTGAGAAAGTACGCCGATTCGAATCATTTTCAAATTTCATCACAATATCTCAAAAATTGCTGCCTGTAGCTTGAAAACAAGACGCACAGACCAGAGGGACAGACAGAGGCTTAGATCCGTATAATGAAAAGAGGCTCTTTCTCAAGCTCTTCTAAGCGTTGGATGCATCCGCATAAGCTTAATATATTGTCGTACCAAAGGATGTGTAGTTACCGCCTAACGGATTTTAATTCACTTATCTTGGGAGATGAGTGCCCAAGATTCGTTTCAAAGTATACATGCCGTGCTTGTTTGTTCTCACCCGAACGCTTTGTGTTCTTCGATGAAAAAAAATTGAAAAAATGGGAAAAAGAGTATAGAAAAACCCTACAGAAATAATAGTAAAGCAAAAAAAAAAAAAAAAAACGTGTTAAATAAACGTTTGTGGTTTTTCATGTGAATTGTTTTCGAAAAGTTCAAAACAAAAGAAAATGCAATTTGCTGGAAATAATGAATAGTTTGAACATTAAATGAAAAGTTTTTGTTTTCAGTTTTTGCTTTCATTATTTTTTAGTTTTTTCAAAAATTTGTTAAGAAAAAATAGATTTACGTACACGTTATCCGCGCGTGTAACTGAATCATAATCCTTGGATTTTTACTTTACTCACAAGGCCAAACTTTATAGTATAAAAAATGAGATTAAAACGAGCGAAATTATTATTTATTTGAGCAAATAAATGAAAGATTTTAAAACGGATGTTATTTGGGACCAGATATGTTTATCCACTGCCTAAAAGTTAAATCACATATCGGTCAATAAGTTCGTAACATTTTTTTTTTTAATTTTAATGTTTCCTGGAACAATTATCCATTTAAAGCATTCAGAAAGTTCAGCATCATCGATTGTGTTTAAAATCAACCAATGACTTCTGTATTATTTGTCTCGATGTTGCATGGTCTATAAAGCAATTGCCAAACTATTGTTGTTCTTGAACGGTATTTTCATACCTTACATCACTTGTGGTACAAAGGTATGTTACGATTGCGTGGATGTGTGTAACAACCAGATTTGAAAAAATTCTTTTATTATACCAATCACTGCTGAATGGATTTAATTTTGTCTGTCCGTCCGTCCGTCTTCATTTCTTATATTCAACTAGCGACATGGTTCGGCCCAAGGACAACGGCTGTCGATAATGGTTTGGTTCGGACCAATTTTTCGACTACTCTCATGTAACACCTTATTTTTATTGAAAAGTCGATACGTGAATAATGTGTAGGATGGTATAGGTAGGGTATTTAATAGTGGGCCACGATCAACTATTTCCCATTGCAAAACAATGCTTTTTATCAATATAGAATATTCAGATTTTTTCATTCTTCTGAAAATTACAAAAGCAGGGCCACTAACACAAAAGCAATTTCATGAAATTTTCACACATTTCGTTTGGAATAGTGGCGTTATATATATATTGTAAGTCATGCTACGAATATATTAACTGCTGTGTTATACAGTTGCAGAGTTCTAACTATTAAGTATTCCACTTATCAGATATTGCTGGTGTATCTCATGCCAAGCAGCAGTGCCTTACTGATCGGTTGATCGGCATTCCGCAAATGACTATTAAAAATTGCCAGGCATAAAAGAATTCGTTCAACCATAAGTTAATTAATGAAAGGGCTGTCGACAAAGCGGACTTTATTTCCGTGTAGCTATAGAATGCTACACATTTGATTTTGGCAAATTCACAAATGCTATCAACGCTTGAGAACAATTTGTTGCCATTAAAAAGAACGTTCAAAAGACCGCTCGTTTATCGCCTTCAAAATTTTCTAAAAGCAATTATAATGAATTTAAGAATTCGTGATATCGAAAGATGAACGGTTACGGCTCAACTAATTCAACTAATTCGCTATTCAGATGTGTATAATAAAAATTTTAGAAAAAAATGTCAATTATTTATAATAAAATATTTTTACCAAATTTCATCGCATAATAGAAATGAAATAATTTTACAAAATATTTTCTCTCTTCGTTATGCGTTATTTTAGTAAAATTAATACCTAGAGAAAATTATAAGTTAAATTTTTTAGTTAAAAATGAATAAATTTCTGTTATTATTACTACGTATTTAATTAAAGATTATGTGCGGTTACAATTTAATGCACACGTAATATGTATGTACGTACGTACGTGTGTGTGTGTGTGCGCATATATATATATATATATATATAAATATATGTAAACAAAAGCGAACACACGCACTGTGACTTTCATTCGTACAGGCCATAAAATTTCACAAGTCATCTTGCGGTTTCCTACATCGTTCATATCTAAATACGTAGTTGCTACACTTTGCCTTTTTAATGCACATAAGAGGAACTATAAACGTTCATCGTGCATGCTTTTAATGGCTTATGCACATATGTTACCAACCAATACATGCCACACAACACATGCATGCACAAATACACCGTACAATAGTATGGCTATAATAGCAAACAAAAAAAAAAGAAGAAAATCCGTACAGCATTGTCACAACAGCACTTACACATTCAATACACAAATCCGCAGGCATTGTATACATACATATGCATACATGTGTGTGCGTATATGTTTATATTTATATATATATGCATGAGTAAAATATGCACGATAAGCATTTTGTTATTGTTAGTGTTTCTTCTCGATGGACCTCTAACTCTTTGCCTTTGCAAAATTTCAAGTCTTTGATTAGATTTTGTTGTTGTTGTTGTTTATTTTTAAAATCTAATGAATGTTGAAAGATGCCCAAAAATATGCAAGAAAAGAAGGACAAATGTTGTAAAACTATTGTCAAAGACATGTTGTGTATGGTTTATAAAGAATTTCAATTACGATAAATTTCAAATTTCATTAGGCCGGAAATGAACTGGTTTCGAGAGAGAACAAAAACAAAAAAGAGTAAAACGATTACGACTTTTCATACTTTCGTATCATCAAGTTGATATATTACTTTTTTCATTTAATTTGTGAAGCTTGACTTTTCTTAAAAAATACGGTCTTGTAAATGGTCTCGATTTTATAGTATGTTTTTTTTTTTTCAAAACATTTGTATACCCACCACTATAATGGTGGACGGGAGTTTATTCATTTTGGTTTTATTTTTTTTTGCATAATGCAAAAAAAGCTTCAGAGACCCCGTAAGGTATACATATTCTTAATCAGCGCGAAATTCGAAATTAATTTAGCCATGTTTGTCCGTCTATGTGGTGTGTTGTGGGCACTCTCCTGGTCGCAAAAATGAAGATGTGGACTTGAAATTTGCTGAAAACACAGGAAGTTTATGCACGCAGGTTGGTATTGAAAATGAGCTAAATCGGCCAGAGCAGAAACGCGCAGGGTAGTGTAAACTGAACGCAACTCCGTTTTTCTTAACAAAAATTTGTGCGTTTTTGTTCGTTACTCGGAAATTACTAAAGTGAGAAGGATGAAATTTTCCACATTTATTGTACTAAACACTCTACGAAGCATAGTGGTGGGTATGCGAGATTCGGCCTTCGCTGAATATAATTTTCATATTTGTTTATTTCTAAAGTTTGTTTTTTTTTTGTTGTTTTTTTAGACAGATGCACCCGTACCATGGAAAATAACATTACGTAGCTTAAAACTTGAATTTTTTGTTTGTTTTATTAGACACATGTTAGGAAAACTTGTGCACAAATACGTAGACATTAAAATTCAAAAAATTTTGCACTTCTACAACGTATTTTTACTGCTTTTTTTTTACTTCTCTTGCCCATTTTATTCAATATTTAATCGATTCCATTTCATTTGATGCTTATTCTCTCCGTATTCTTATATTAAGTTTATGCAGACGTATGCAACACCAAGAAAGACTTGAGTTAGACTTGGCTTTTATTATAGTGATCGATTCAAAAAGTTAGTCTAAGCTTGTCTGTCTGTCCGTCTTGTTTTATATGTTTTGACCCACTGAGGAATACTATTGAAAAATGTTCGGATCGGACCGACTTTTCCACCACGCCCCTTATAAAGCCTTTGCCTTGAAAACTCGTTATGTGGATAATTGTATTTAACACAGGACACAGGTCCCACTATGACGTTTTTGCTTGTTTTTGTTCTATCCCATTTTAGTCGTATTGTATTTAATTTTCTATTACTACTTTAACTTTAATGTTCGTTTTCATTTCTGTTACCACTTCTCCGCTTTTGCTTTTACATTTACTTTTTTTTCTACTTCTATTGCTGCTGCTCTTATTCCTATTCCTAGCCTATTTCTACTTCTCTTCCTAACCTTACTCTTACTTCTATTTTTGTTTCTAGATCCATTTTCACTTCTTTTTAGATATTCTTCTTTTCTTTTCCTTTTAGCAAATTGGTATAACTCTATGAGATTTTGTTCCACCGTTGGACTCTACACGACTTTCTAACTTTGTACAAATGCATACAGCAATCGGAAGAACTTGATATAGATGCATAATTCAGAATTATTTCCTGAAGCGATTTAATCCTGTCCGTCCGTAGGGCCACCCGTACATTCTTTTCATGCTTGCCTATAAATTTGCGCATTTAATTTAATGAACTGATCTGCTTTGGCCCTCAATTTCTGAATCGATTTAATCAAGTCTATGCGTAGGTCTGTCTGACGTTTGCCTATAAATTTTTGTGTTCAATCTACAGTTCGTAGTTTTCGAGATATTTTGACGAAATTTAATGAACTGACTGAGCTATTTTGGGCCAAAGGCGAAACCTATTCGAAATAGTTTAGAAAGAACTGTTCTTTCTGCGCGCAGAATTATAAGATTGCAATCTGTAAAGTTCTAATCGGTTGGTATATTTGGATTAAATTATTCGACTATAACATGCTAGCATACTTCTTAAGTAGGTTTAAATCATTTTTTGTTTTATTCTGTGGTGCTGTCTGCCTCCTAACCGCTTATATTCTCTGCTTGCCAGTGATACTCGAAATTTACTTACTCTACATTGCTTTAAATTACTCTGCGGCATTCCAAACTTCTCTGTATTAACATTGGAATATCCAGTGTGCTGCGTACACCAAAATGCGTCAATTTGACACACTTTTCTGGCCAATTACCACAGTCACCAAAATTAACATACAAAGTTGATATTTGCTGCATACATATATTTTTGAATTGATTAAAGAAATAAAGTCAAAATGTGAACGTAAGCTCAACACGATAAACTTATTGCGCTCATTTCGGCAATAACTCAGAAATTCGTTGGAGATATTTCTATGAAAGTTTTACATAAATGGATTGAATCCATGCGAAATATGCCTTAAAGCAGCGGTAGAATAGTTGACTTATTCTATTTACGTTTATTGAATGATTTTTCCTACTATACCTTGTCGTCGTTGTTGTTGTTTTAATTTTTGATGTCATTTGCTAAAATGAAAATTTGTTTACTTTGAACATGAATATAATTATGAATGACATTTTCCGACAAGAAATGACTTCAGATGTTTTTGCTACACGTATTGCACATTTGAGGCGCTCAACTTGTTTTGAAAGCTTCTGCGTCTCCAAGGTTTCTTTCTTTTTTTTTTTATTCTTTTTTGAATATCTTTAGACCAACAAGTCAATGTTTTGGATTTATTTGCACTAACAAATTCTAGCGTTAATTGAAGTAAAAATTTTCCTCTGACTATATATTTCTCAATAGAAGTTTCAACTATTGTGGAGCAATTCCAATTTGTCTCTATGGTATTATAGGGTGATCCTGTGCGTGTCATGCGTTCCTTGTATGCCTGTATTCTATTAAACTTCTACACCACTTTACCTACTTTCTTTGTTCCACTTTCCTGTCATTTATTTACCTCATGTTAATATTATTCGTTACTCGATTACTCGGTTTTTCTATACCTACAATTACTTAGTTTTGTTTGCAACAACCAGCACGAAGTTGCGGAGATCGCATAAAATATATATATTTTTGATAAGCATTCTGACTGGGTTTAAGCATGTCCGTCCTTACGTCTGTGTAATGTCTATGGTAAACATCCATCTGGTTGTAGAATTTGACAAAAACATTGGAAATTCGTATACGTGGATTGGTACTGAAAATGGCTAAAGTCAGCCAAAGAAAATACTTAGAGTGTAACAGCAACTGAGTACATCTCTATTTTCAAAACCAAAATTATTCATTTTATACTTGTTACCCTTAAACTGCACTAATAAGAATTTCTATATTCTGTGCTCGATCCTATGGTATATGTGAAGAAATTCGGCCCATGTCTATGCATTATTGTAGGGTATAAAAATCTCATTTACTTTGATTCCCTTTTTGTTGGGTACAAAAGTTTCGCCCATAGTTGAATAACATTTTTTCAATTGCATTTTGTTGAGAGTTGTGCGTTGATCAGTGACTACTGATTCGTTGTCATAGTTAGAGTTTTTCAAACTCTTACAAATTGAAACAACAATGTATTCGGTAAAATTGTTTTCTTTTTTTTTAGAAAATCTTTGAGATTTTTACACATGTCTGTCATTTTATAAGTTAACAAAATAATTGCTATCATAGCTCACTTATTTCTAATTAATATTTTAATTGTTATCATTTCACTTTGTTATATTTTAATTAAAATTTAATAATTTACAATATTGCATACGCGCCTATAGCATGTAATGTTAACTCAGCTTTACATGTGTTTGCATCCCTTGTTATATCATCTATTAGATGTGTATGCAGATTTCTAGAACACAAGATATCTACAACAATAGTTGATAGTTTTACATGCACTATGACATCAAACACGTAGATAAACGTAAGTTAGAGATGTTGCTTTAATTTAACTGCTGTTATATTCATTGCTGTAGCTTGGGCGTACAATCAATTTGTTCAAACGTTTGCAACGCCCACAAGTAAGCTTCTTATGTCCCATATAAAATATCAAATTGTGAATCGATCTAAGGACGTCTTTCCGTCTACGTCTACGGTAAACATGCTATCAATCTCAAAATCTCCGAGTTGTTCTTTCATGCAAAGGGCCCAAACTGGTCAAAGGATAAGCAGTACACACTGTTTTCAGCAGTGGAACAAAAAAACAATTGGTTTCTTGCTCATTACTCTCTTTCCTCTGTCCCCTTTTGGGGGGCTGATCTATCATCAGTGGTCTTTACAGAGTGCCCGATGTTTCCACATTTACTTCGAATATGCAGGAATACTACTGCTCTGTCCTACTCCCCTCTACCTATAGCCCTTTCTAACCACACTCTTGCCTGCTATATATTCTATGGATTAGATAAATATGGAGCAAGTGACAAAATCCGCTTAGCATTAAAGAGCATTGAATTTGCATTATCTTCCTCTTTTATTTTTTTGAGTTTTTCTTAAAACAAATGCTTGATGATGGCTTTAACAGATTCGACCTTAGCCAAGAATATTATTTTCTGATTTGTTTGCATTCAACACTGGATACAGGAAATCTATTGATACGATCATATGCCCATAGTAAAGTATAAATATTTCCTCTTATAGTCCCTAAGCAATGCAAAGGAATCAATAAAAATTTGCACGTCCTTTCATATATATAATCAAAGTCGATTTTTGCATTGAATTGTGAAAATGAACTACGATTGCTTTCAAACAAGTGTACACAACGTAATATTAAAAACCTGGAAAGAAAATTTCAAATTAATTTCATTGCCATTACAGGGACGGCAAACGATAGCGATTTGAAAACGAACATCTACTACAGTTATGCAAGATTTTACACATTGGCGGTGACATTGATCTTAATGTGCGCTATCTTCTTAATATTTCAAAACATTTACATTAAATCTGACTTAGCTTTTTAGAAGAAGTATTTAAAAAACATAAGATTGCAAGATGAACAGAAGAGATAAGAATCGCGATAACCGAGTTAGTGTTCGTGTGTTCATATCTAAATTTACTTAGGTCGTGTAGCTATAGTACTTGTGACTCACTAGGCTGCTGTCTTTTCCTTTCTTTACTTCTTTCTGACCATCACCATGCTACACATCTCGTGAATATCCTCTGAGTGATCGGCATTAAAAAAAAAAAAAAATAAAAATTATATATGGAAAATATTACGAAAAGATTTTTCTTATGTCAATTTTTCTTGACTCAGAGTCCGACCGCAATTGATTTCCGTCAGGTGATCCATTAATGGCCACAAAATTATAGAAAGGGATCAGCAATTATCGTTACGTTGATACGTAGCAGTAACAAGTACTACTAATCGTCCTTCTAATCCCCGAACGATTTTCAATCCATAATACATTTACCTCAGTTAGCGGATATTCATAATTCGTCTTCCATCATGAAAATAGTTTTTTTAAGTTCATTAATTTTTTTCTATTATAAATCGGCGGGTGTTTTGTTTATAACGCATAAAAAAATGTAATGAACTAAACATCCGTAATCGGTAAAAAAAAAAAAAAAAAAAAAAAAAAAAAAAAAAAAAAAAAAAAAAAAAAAAAAAAAAAAAAAAAAAAAAAAAACTTATTTAATAATAAATTAAATCACATTTAAATTCACTGTTTACGTAAAAATGCGATAAAACTGCATATCGAGAATATAAAACAATATTAATAACAATAGCACTGCTGTTGTAATTTAACATGATTTACAGTAAAAGCAATAAATTTATTTTTTTTTTTTTTTAACACTGGACTGGTCGCGGTGATTGCTTCGCCTAATGTTCATAAAGGCGCAACAAATAATATGGAAAATTAAAATTTATCAGATGTGTTTTTTAAACTACGAAACTACGAAAATCTAATTAGAAATTCGATATGAGTCGTAATTGCAAACAAGTCAGCGTCGTCGGAAAACTAAGAGATAACTTCAAAGGAAGCTTGAAAATTTTTGGCCTATTCTTGTAAATAACGTGCAAAGGCATTCACGCGTAACTTGTCGTAACCCGTTTATGAAGACTTTCGAAAAGTTCTCTTCAAAAGCATTCCCTATAGATTTACTAACACGTCTGCAATGAAAAGTAATATTATTGATCTCGCTTTTCGATTTCATTTATGAGATTCTTCTACGTAACCATTCAGTGTATTTTTGTTGATTTCATTTGTGTAAAAAATAAAAAAAAAAATGCATTTACTTGCAACATACTTTCTAAACATCCGATGTATTTTTGACGTATTTTGATATTTGATGTATTTTTTTTTCATTTGATATAACCAATCCACGCAAGGGATGATATATGTGCAACACGGTGACTGCGACATAATAGGTCCGCGGGAAAGATCTGCCCGTTTCGGTTGCAACAAGTTTCAACACATAGGCGCATATTTAGTTGTCTCTTTTTATCACTGAATGTGTACATATTGACCTAGCATGTTGGCATTAAGTGAGACGCGATGGTGTACCCATAAAATTCCTTTACGTCACTGGAGGACGAAACGCTACAGAAGCCTTTAGAAATTAATTGCAAATGTTTTGAGAATGTACAGTTTCTGATACAACTTGTCGTGAAGATGGTTCGAAAAATTTCAAATAGGTGTTTTCGACCTTCCTGATAATCTACGCTTTGGTCGATCGCCTTTGATTGATGAAGATACAGTCAGGATCATTTTAGATCAAAAGCCTTTCTTAATAATAAAGTAGAGTGCGGAAAGGCTTGATATAGCTCAACAAACCATTTTGAAACATATTCGAAAACTAGTCTTCCAAAATCGCACGGAATTCTCTAGCAGACGCAATAATCACAAATTTTGTTTTACTAATACACATTTTTTATGTTTCTCTCGCCTTTCCCTTTAGGTTTTCCTTTTTTTCGAACAATCGAATTTCACAATACAATTTTTTTTGTTGTTACCATAAATATAAAAACTTCAGATTTCCGCATTTATACACTCCGCCACCATATAAAATGGCTACAAAGACTTAGAACACGTTCCGAACAACTTTTCGGATCCTCTGTAAAACAATGCTTAGAATGCATGAAATCGTATCAAAAATTTCAATTTGATTTCTATCTTTTAATTTAATTTCATTTATCGCCTTGTGATGGGAAATTGAGCAATTCAATAAACGTAGTAGTGGGACAAGGCCCACCATTACATATCTTAACCACTTCGCTTAACGCAGGGTGTTTTCAAAATAAGATGATATATAGGAAGTAAGTGGTTGAAAAACTGGTCCGATCTGAACAATTTTCAATTTTTCGTTCATTCTTTAACCAGCGGGTGTCCATGTGTCCAATTTCATTACAATATCACCAAAATCTATAGATTGAACACAACAAAACGCGACAGAAAGACGGATGGACAAGCTTAGATTGGTTTAGAAAGTCTTTTTTAATCGATCGTTATAGTGAATGTTACGCTTATCTCCAGTCCTTTAGTGTGCAACAAACATCTCCACTAAACTAATATACGTTTGTATCGCAAGTGATATAGTTGCTGATCTACATATATGTTCAAAAGTTCCTATATATTAAAATATCTAATCATATATTATAATAATATATTGCTCCAATTTCCCAATTTCCCCAGACATTTCTACATATTTTTTAATGCTTCCGTACCGTATTTACCGACTCAATTCAAAACTTTCTGAATTTAGGTGAATTGGTCGAATAATTTTTGAAATAAACATGTAGTTGGCCCTTGTAACTATTTATTTAAAATTTTTCATGGATATCTGCAGCGAATCTCAAGTCACACACGAAAGTATACCAAAACTTTCAGTTTAAGATTTTTTAACTCTTTTTATACGTGAACTTGTGGACAAGTCACGTTTATTGCTGATTTTTTTTCTTCAATTTTCAATAAACGTTTGCCTGTGACGGCCTCTGTAGTTTCAGTGTTAAGAAAATTTTACATTCGTTGTCGATTTAATAATAAATAAATTTTTTGCTTTACTGCAACTAATCACGTTAGGTTTGTTCAGTATATTCGCAAATTTGTTATGATTCATAAAAATATTAAACGTGCATACCCAACACCCCACAGTTCGCTCAGTTTGTCCGTCCATCTAATGATATGAAATATGTACTTGAAGGTGATAGCAAAGAATAGTTTGCAGCTGATCGTTACTCGCTGATGAACTGATGAAATTAACTAAACAATTTAGCGGTCGGCTTGTAACACCCAACACATGTCAATAAGTATTGGCACGAATTGTATGATTTATTAGTAAGAGACAATGCGCTTGATTCGCGGCATCAACTCTTAGAAAGATTAACTTTTGCACGGTATTTAAAAGTTACCAAAAAAAAAAAAAAGGAAAAGAATGTTTACTGATAAGAAAAGCAAAAGCAACGATAAGGTACAGATTTTATCAGTAGTAGCCGATAGGTAAAAGAAATGCGTTATGCTTAAGACGTCGAAGCTTTTCAATAATTGACTTTAGGTATGCTTTCAAGAAGGCCAAGGAAAGGCCGAAGAGATTGAAAGAGGTCTGCTACAAGAATGGTGAGAAGAGAACGAAGAACTTGGAAGAAGCCATCGCACTCCACAACTAAAAGTAAGAGAGAGGGTTTGGCATTAGAAGGATCGTTCAAATTATACGAATTTAATACAAATAAGACGGACAACTTTGTACTAATGTTTTCAAAATAAAGCAAATAACACATCTCTCAATAAGTTCGCCGGATGATATAAACGGTATAGATGTCGGCATTATTAAGAAATACATGTGATTGTTAAATAACACCAGCCTTCAAGAGAAATGTGTGAAAATTTAATGTCCTTCCGACTGCTAGTTTGCAAGTTAGAATGGTTTTAAGGGTGTGAAGTTATATTTAAATATGACTAGCAAAGACATAAACCAAAATTTTTTTACAGAGTTCTGTTAAGCCCTTAACAGAATTCTATAAAACTAATATCATGGTTTGCCCACAATAGCTAAGCAAACTTTCGCTTTATCAACCTCTTTTATGGCATAGTGTAAAAATACTGACTTTACAAATATTAATTAATTTACATAAATACATGTTCTGTTTATTGTATTTTGTAAAAAAATTTTCCAAAAATTTTATTTTAACTAAATTTTGACTTAAATCCCTCTGAGACTTCGTTTTATAGAATTCGGTTAAGGGCTTAACAGAGCTCTGTAAAAAAAATTTGGTTTGTATCTTTGCTAGTCATATTTAAACATAACTTCACATCCTTAAGGGTTTTAGCGACTCTCTCCGGAAACTAATATTTTCCCATGATTTTGCAAGAGTAAAAATCAGCATCACTTCGACACTGTATGTTAGCAAAAAACGACTATAGAGAAATAGTTAGATTTCAGATGCCAGCGCGGCCAAACTAGAAAATGTCAGGTATATTCAACTATGTCATGTGATTATCTTACGTTCGATTGCAACATATCTCGATCGTAACTACTTAGCAGAGCTCTGTTAAGGGAGGTGGTTAAATTAGAATTTAACTCACACGGAACGCAGACTTGAATTATTATATATACTGAAAAAGCATATACACACAAACACTCACGCATAAACATTATCACTGGAGATGCGTGATAGTCAGAGTGATAAGATCCATTGTTCTGTGTAGTATAAGCATCGCCTCATTTAAAGCGGGTATCGTAGCAACAAATCGCTTGTGCGCATTGAGTGTGAAGTTATATTTAAATATAACTAGCAAAGACACAAACCAAAATTTTTTTACAGAGCTCTGTTATGCTCTTAACAGAGTGCTACAAAACGAAGTCTCGGAGGAATTTAAGTCAAAATTCAGTTAAAATACAACTTTTGGAAAATTTTTTTGCAAAATATAATAAACAAAACATTTATTTACGAAAATTAATTAATATTTGAAAAGTCAGTATATTTACACAGTTGATAAAGCGAATGTTTGCTTGGCCACTGTGGGCAAACCATGACCTGTGAAATAATGAAGTACTTACACCGTTGCAAGTACTTATACCGTTGCAAGTACTTACACCGTTGCAAGTACTTATACCGTTGCAAGTACTTACA
>KK502496.1:179938-192850 GCA_000688735.1 Glossina austeni | reverse complement strand
CTCTCTCTCTCTCTCTCTCTCTCTCTCTCCCTCTCTCTCTCCCTCTCTCTCTCCCTCTCTTTCTTTCTTTCTTTCTTTCTTTCTCTTACTTATTTTTGTATACCCTACATCGGTTGTGTTAAATTTGACCAGATGTTTGCAAAACACTAAAAAATTCTTAAGCTAAAGCCAATTCAGAACAATTATCTGACAAGAAACAATGATAGACAAAATGCATCTAGAAAATTTGCATTGGATGAGACTATATTCTGAAACCCCTACCACACAAACGCTCTTACCAAAAAATGCCACAAGTTACTTCAAAATAGTGATTTCACATCTAAATTTGCAATAACAAGCTTAGACCGCGTAGATCTAGTCGTTGGATCCCTTTCTAGCGAAAGGCAAGCTTATGTATAACTACAAAGTGGAATTCTTAGTACTCGATGAACAAGAAGTTTTTATATGTAGGTATTTTATGACTTCTACGATGATGGGAATGTCTTTAATGGTGCTCTTGCCTAGGTGTACGCTTTCAATCCTTTGCGAGCACCAAATTCCTCTCTGACGATACGAGAAGATAAGAGAAGAATCTCTTTCTGTTGAACTAAAGTTAAAGCATCGACCAGATTATATAAAAAGAGTTTTTTTACTTTCTCTGTATAAATTACAGGAAATTGTTACATAATTATTAATGATTAATAATATTATGCCGCCACGCTGGCGGCAACGGCTTCTGCGACGAATTGCGAAAGACGTCACAGTGACGCCATCTTCCGCATAAGATTAACTTGTTTTTATATATTTTTGTTTTTGTTTTTTATGTTTTTTTATCTAGCTGCGTAAACGAGTATTAAATTTTTATTGAGATGTTGAGCAACTTCTCCATGTTTTCTCGTGAAATTTAAAAAAATCAGTAAAAAATCTGTCATTGAAAGTATTTTTCATCGGTAGCCATTGCTTTTTCCCTCTGACAATATTTTTTTATTCTGGCAGTATTTGAATTCCACGTTAGAAAAAGTCTATGTCCTATCGGCCCAGCTCTTGAATCTTCATGGAGATGAGAGTGCTGCCTGTCAGGTCAGGTGCCATCGATCAGAAAGAACAGTGACCGGTAAATACATTGGATACGATGGAACTTCCCATTGAAATGATGTCAAGCAATTTTGTAATGGTTTCGTAACATGTGACCGAGTGTTGCCATATAGCAAAATAATTTTATCGATGTCCCCCCGCTTGTATAGTAGTAGCTTTCGTAATAGTCGATTATCGCAGTGTAACTGTAGACAGATCACTACCATTTCTGACCATCGGCATAGAATGTAGATTCAGCCGGTGGTGTCAATTTTTATGGTTGTGGCCATTTCGAAAGCTTTATTCATGATCTTCAAGGGAACAAGACAATAAACACTTCGTGAGAAGTGCTCTCTGCTCTCTCAAACATAACGCCTAATCTACTAAGTCAACGTCACGGCCTTTGGAAATAGCGTATGATTGGCGGAAATAGTTTGAAATTTTCGATCTTTTGTTTCTTCTAAATTACTTGGAAGAGGACTTGTGGACGAAGTACGTCCATTTCCAAATTAAATTTATTTGTAATCCACTATGAGAACATATTTGAATACTCAATTGCAATGCAATTTAAATATTTACAATTTTGAGAGGTACAGTCATTGATCCACCCTTTCGACGAACAAATTCCGTGTGTTATTATTTCATTGCAGGAAATTTCATGGTAATGAGGTAACAACATTTTCATTCATATCTATATTAGATAAGTAATTTAATTTTATTGATTTTATAGTTTTTTTTGTTTTTTTCGTTTTATATTGTTTTGCGATTCTAATACAATCCATGACAAGTCAGTAAAAGCTTTATTGTTCAACACGTTCATTAAAACGTCGTGAAAATATTTATTAGCGATATCGTTTATAGCCATCAAAATAGCATCCGGTTGTAATATATTAATTAATTCGTTACTTCAAACTGTTATCGAAATTTACCGAATAAAGAGGGTGGCCGCTCCACAAAGGCCATTCCGGAATACAATACTATAAGAAACTATTAGGAGTTTGCAAAAATTTTGATCGCTTCTTCACTTTAAAAAGGCATTTATTAGGGAAAATTGGCCAAGCCATCCTGTACCGATCTAAACAAATGGTAACCAGGAGGTGCCATATCTGATGAGTATTCTGGGTGTAGCAGAACTTCCCATTCGGGTTGCAACAGTGTTGCAACAAATAGCCAAAAAATGGCATCTTCAGTCAACGCGTGTCACCACTTTTGAACCCTTGAACCCCAAACCGGGAACTGAGATATAAAGGAGCTGAATCACCTTAAGCCTCTGTACGTGTTTCGTGAGCTTTGGCATCAGATTTCCTCAAATAAACATCAAAAGTAATGAATTTGGAAGAGGAAGAATTTTGAGCGCGCGCTCAATTAAATTAAATGGAGGAATCATATGGAGGAAGGTTAAACCCATCGTATTCAACCATTATGTACACGGGTACTTCCCATTTCTTTATCATTTTTGCCCGTACAAGTCGATGATCAAAATTTTTGCAAACACCTAATAAATGAATGAATGTCAAAAAAAACGTACACCCAGCCAAACCAAGTTTCTGACATCAATTTGATATGTTGACATACTGCTGTCGCTCAACGATTTTTATCGAAAAATTTTATATTTTAAAGTAAAGCATTACGAGTCCATTCTAAATAATGTCCGTTCCGTAGGCAAAATCAATGTACGAAATTTTCTTAAAGTATTAAAAACATGGCGATCTTTAGGTTGAGCACAAAAATACGTGGCCAGCCTTGAAGTGAACAAACAGAAAAGTTTAAATTGGTCAAAACACCGATTGATATAATAAGAAGTGAGTTCACCTCTCCTTCCTACATACATTCGCACAGACTTAATGGAGCCCATAATATGTCTGAGTAAGGATTACAACTGTCGTGACTAAAAGCTGAAGAGAATATCTTAAATAAGTGAATGTTTTAAACTATTTTCATCCATCATTCGATGAAAAAAAAAATGAATGGAAATTTTATCTAGTCCTACGCAATATATTATTAACGGTTCACATTTGTTCTGCCTTCACGAAGCTTAACAAAATATTTATTCAATCGAAATTGTTAAGGTACGCATATGTGATTACTTCCCGTAGTAAATATGCACACGCTCGGAACATGCTTTACGTATACGGAAATAAACAATAATTATAAATAAATATATGCGTTTATAGGTTAAACGTAAGTAAAGTGAAATACTATACAAAGTCAGCTATGGCTGTGCTTGTAAGATTTCTAAAAAAAAAAAAAAAATTAAGTAAGAAAATTACACTCGGTCGTGACCGAATCTTTAATACCCGTCACCGTGATCCTAAAAAAAGGGGAAAAGAATTAAATTTTCTTACTCTATAAGATTAGGTGGGCACGGATGATTTTTTATATTTTCGGAATGAAAATGGAAGTGCCAGTGTTGTGCTTTATGGGTTAGAAGCAAAAAACACGGAAACAAGATTTGTTCACAGTTTATTGTTACATAGGCGTGTAGACGTTGTGGGCGTGTTCTTTGAAAAGTTTGGGTCATTTTCAAGTTTACAAGTTTACAAGTTTGTAAACGGTACCTTCATAGTTGCGAAGGGATGAACGGTTGCCACAGCTACTACACGGACGGACATGTCTAAGCGCATTCTGAATTTCAAACTGTCCAAGAATTGGGGTTTTCGAAGTTCGTTTCAACGCGTTTTATAAAGGTTTTGGAAAAAAAATGGAAGTATGACACGCTACAAACCCGAATAGGCGTGGCCAATTTTTTCCAATTTTGTAGAGATACTACAACATCGCCCAGAGAATAGGGATTCAAATTTTTGTAAATTTATCTGCTGTAGTTCATTAATAATGAGCAAAAAGCAAATTTTTTATTCCTTTCGAAAACCAGAGGTATCCTCAGTTTACGTAGTACTGTACACGTGTTCTTCGATAAATTTGGCCCATTTTCGATGTCAACCTGCCTGCAAGAACTTCCAACATATCTGCGCAAATTTGAAATCCAAAGATGGATTTTTGTCGCCAGGAGAACGTTTACAATATTGCACAGACCAACTGACGGACAACCGGACAAAGCGACAAGCTTAAAGCGATTCAGAATTCGATACTGACCAACACTATATATATAGTCTGTAGAGTCTCTGAGAGTGTCCTTCTTTGCGTGTCGAATGTTTTGACAAAATAAATATACCCCTCTGATCTGTCATCTGCCGGTGGCCGGTATAAAAATAACAAAGGCACTTGAATTCAATACATTAGGGGCCTATCGGATTAGATTGACGTATGTTATGTCAATTATTCAATCATTTTAATTGTGTAACATAAGTTATATTAATTTTATACGAAAATTTAATCTATTATATGTTTTATAACAATTACCTCAATTCATAAATGTGTTCTACAAGGCGCACATATATGATATGAAATTCGTTCACTTAATATATACAAACGGAACTTACCTGGAAATAGAATAAAAAAAAGAGAAGAGAGAAAACAAAATAAAATAAAATGAATAATATAGAAAAATATGGAGAGAGATAAACATTTCTTTCAAAATTATTATAAATATGTAAATTATTTTGTTTTTATATCAATCATTAACATTTACGTTAATAATTTAAAGGTAAATATTTATATATTTCGAAGCATGTTCAAGCACGATAGTATGCAAACTTGCTCACTTTCGCTCCACGGCACGATATCTCTCTCTCGATAAGACGACAGTTTAAAATGCAATTGCTGGAATGACTGACTAATTGCCGCAACACATAAGAAATATTAAATAGAAAAAATCTTTTTAAGGCCATAAAAAATAATCGCATTTTCTCATTCATTATCAAATACTTTGTAGTAGAGTTGCGAAGTGAATGAATTACGCTTTACTAGTGAGCGCTCGCTAGATTGAATCCACTAAAATGCACCCACTCAACCCCTATCACTTTCTCTTTTGCCACTTCTTTCTGACCAGTGCAATGTTGCACGTACAGTGGACATACCCGTAGAAGAAAAAAACTACTTAATTGTCGGAAAGGGAAAACAGCAAAACCATTTGTGGCAAACAGTTGGTCTAAGAGAAAACAGAAATATTATAGCTAAAGTTGAACTTAGTAGCATTTAAGCATATTCTCAAGAAATCATTTCTTTACATAAGCCGATAAACAACAATTCTCGTTAAGAGCAGTGTTCGTCGCAGCAGCTTTTGGAATCATGTGAAAAGCAACAAGAACAACACAAAAATGATAATCGAAATCAAACCAAGCTTTTGCTAACAACTCAGACATAATAGGTTTTGAATCATCGAGAATGCGGACTTTACCTGCAAGCTAACTCGCGTTGCATACACCACAGCATACCGAGTAGATGGGAAGGGCGACTATCAAGCGGGCAGCAATCCTTGGTACGGTAGACTGATGGACAACCGTAATTGTAATTTGTGTATGGCCGCAGTTGTAGCGAGCACTCGGTAAGTAAACGCGCAAGGTCACTATATATCTCCCGGTCCCCAGTCCTTCGACATCTTCATCAAGTTATACAAAGGGAGAAACTGAATAGTTGGCCATGAATGTGACGCAAATGGTCAAAGAGCGAAAAAAGTTTATATCCCAAAGTGCTTTATATTTGCTTTAAACCGAATCGTATATCGTTTTATCCAACCCTTGAAATCAATGTAGAAAAATTGTAAAGTACTTTATTATCGTTTCTGTGGAACACTTGTGGAAATAATTTTACTCCGTTTTTTTACGTAGACCTATCTATCACGACCTTGGACTTATCCATTCTAGTCAATCCAATTCCCAATCATATGCTTGCATATAATTCCAAATGATTGTAGTTATTGGTCCTCCACGTCGTCGAAGCTCGTTTGTTAGCTAAGAAGCTAATGTTTTTTTTTTTTTAAAGAATACGCTCCCGCAATACGTTTACTTCTTAAGTAAGCAACAATAACAACTAAGGTCAATAAATAAATGAAAGAATCATACACTAACCAACAGTCTAAACTAACCGCCAACGTCATTAAGGCTCAGAGACAATGCATCCGAGCCTTTTCGCTTACGCGGCGGTCGATGACTTGCTGAATACGTGCGAAGAAGAAGAAGACATTTGCTTTTTATATATAGATTTTCATTTCCTTAAAAAAATTCTTTTTCTCAACACTTATCCGCTACAACATTTTTAATACAATCTCCGTATTATTGCAAAAGCTAATAGCATTGATAAGATAAAACTCGATGCTATACTAATGTGATCAATAAATATATCACCTTAAGTCAGAGAAAAAGCGAAACTCTTTTTTAGAAAAATAAAATTAAGTTTTTCAATGCAATGTCTTTCTAACTCAATGCCCCGATCAAACCTATTTCCCCATTTTTGGCCGCAGCGTTTTTTTTTTCCCCCTTGAACGGAAAATGCTTTTATCATGCAACCACATTTTGATGTTGCCAAATAGATAACAATAGTTGATGGTCATATGTAGGGTATGCTCTGGTCGCAGCTAGAATGCATATCCAAATTCATCGAATTTTGTTTAGTGCCACAAATATTCATTTTTGGTCGATTTGTGAGCGAATAGCGGCACTCATCTCGCGCAAAGCTCTTTTTGCGTCAAACTTTTTGTGCAAAACACCAGACAGACACGTAGCCACATATGCACACACCTCACTTAACTGACGCACTTTACAGTTTGGGTAATTCAATACCATACCCATATCATGGGTATTTTCAATTGTTTCCGGTGATGAAACCTCAAATTGACGTTTTCATTAACGCTTGTAGGACTGCGTTTAAATTCCGATACGCAGCATTTAACCGAGCTCTTCTTTAGCTTGTTTTTTTTTTTTTTGGTGTTTTCCTTTCGAAAAAAATAGTGCTTTATCACAACAAGAGGAAATCTATTTTTCCCACTATGAAAAAAAAAAAAACAATAAAATTGTTTACTTTCCACAGTAATAAAAACAGCACTAACTTATTGAGCCCGAGTTTTTCAAACGACATATAGATGCAAACCAGCAAAAAAAAAAAAACATTTTACTGTTTACACTTTTTCTCCACAATTGCTCTTTGGCCGTGTATTGAAACATGACGCAACGAATTTGAAATTTTAGCTTTAAACAAAAGTTGTTAATATTTGTTGTAACTTTAAACTAAAACCAATGGATCCCCTTAGTAGCTCATGCTTTAAAACTTTAATCTTAGAATTTATGTCTCTGGCTAAATTAATTATACAATCATTACAATAATAATGACTTCAATTATTTAAAGGAAAACCTTGTCCTAAAACAAAATGCTAAGCTAAGCATTTAAAGGATCCGCAAGAATAGAGGGAAGCCATTAAACGATACCAAAATAAGAAAGAAGAAGAAGAAAGGCAATAAAAAAACCAATAGATTTGAAAATCGATCCTACCTTCCTGCAAGAGTTGCCGAAAAAACGTTGTAACTGATAATCTACAAAAGATATTGAACTAGAATATGAAATAAACGGATTAAAATCTGTTAACCCCCGAAACAAATATTCACAAACACGTAGTTAGAGCTTAAGAACCGTCCGAAAAGATCAGTTAAGTGAAATATCGCCAGTTAACAAAACAACTCAAGTTTTGGAGCAAAAAAAAAAACATTCTTCTTTGTTTTTGCCTTTGCCTTTTTTTTTTTTTTAATTTCCTCAAAGATTGAAAGTCATCAGTGACGTATCAGGAATTGATTATCTCCAGATGGTCAGCGGGACCATTAATTTTTTAAAAATAAACACATTTGTATTCAATTCGTACGTACAAGTATTTTTAACCAGGCGCTTTCGATCACTCGATTACCTACACCTTCACTTAAGCCATAGCCACTGTTCAAGTATATGAATATTCATACATATATATACGCACTTGCATATATTAATTAGATTAAAATGAAAAGAGAAGATAATGATAAATAAAACATGTAAGCATATATAAAAATAACTTTTCAAACCTGGCAATGCCCGCTAAGAATACACAAAAAATGAACGATAATAATAAAATCTTACAAAAGAAAGTTAACAAATATAATCCAAACAAATAACTCAAAGGTCTTTGAACGAATTTTGGATACTCGTCATACTTGATTATGGTGCCAGCCTTTATTTCAACAAATCCTTTTTCATAAATTACTTCGATAACCATTGTCTCTGATTTCTTAGCCGTAACTGAAAATATTCTAAAAATTTCTTCTTCTTCTTTTTCTGCGATTTTAACATATCAACACTATGTTAATAAGTATAATAAGTAAAGTAAAGTATATTAAGTAAAATAAAAAATTTCCTTTTCTTGTATTATTTGAATTTTCCAAATATTTTCGATGTTAGTTCACCGTGTTACCTGAATTTCAGTTTCATATTTCAATTATGAAGATTTTCTTATTTCATATGGAAATGAAAAGTGTTGAGAAGATTATATCAACCTTTGATGTTCACTAATTGATAAATTAAAAAAAAACATCTCGTTAAAAAAGTGGATGTTAGTCGATCATTTTGTCACTAACACGTTAAATATTTATATTAACTTTTAGATCATGTCGTCGTTTAGATGCTGTGTTATGGCTTTCTGCATATATTCAAAGTTGATCAATAGTCATTAGGTAAAAATATGTATGTATTTGACCAATTTCAGCCTACTATCGTAAATATTTCCAATAGTAGCTAAGATAAAGATAAGCAAGCGAATAGGTGAACATAAAGAACATAGCAGAAATGGGATTTTACGCTTCACGGATTCTCCCACGTGTCTATAAAGCGATGGAATAAACATCTATTCCATTGAGAAGTAATGAATCAATTAAAATAAATTACAACAAGCATGTCTAAAAATTATATTCGGTTGTCGACAAGTCTTTTACCCTCGCCACTCATCTTTACCTCATAACAAATTCATAAATTAGCAAATTTCGATAGTCCATAAGTCCATTGGGTAAATCTAATAGAGGTTCGCCATTTGTTTTTCATATACTGTAAAACCATCCGGAGAACGTACGTAAGTTTCTTATTATCATTTATGAATAGTAAATAGAAAAACAATTTTTTTATTTTTTTGATTTTAAAAGCAAAGGCTTTTTCAGTTTATATTGTACTGTAGGCGTGTTCTTTGCCCGATTTGGTCTCTTTTCTATGTCAATCTGCGAGCAAGAATTTGCACTACTTTTACCACATTTTAAGCAGAAAATCATTTAAGAAATAACTCATTTTTCCAATCATACAACAGACGGACGCACAGACATGCCTGAAACAACTCAAAAATTTGTACTCACAAAAAATATATATATGTTTTATACGACCTCTGCAGCCTCCTTATGAATGTTGCAAATGTTTTGATCAAATGAATATAGTCCCAACTCTCGGTGTTGGATATAAAAGGTGGGTAAAAAGTACTGTTTGTATGTACGGCTAGCTTCGAAATGAGAAAATCCAGCGAAACAATGTAAAAATGAAATGCGCAAAACAACTCAAAGATTTTGTAGAAAAATGTTAATCAAATCTGTGTGTGAATATATATCTACATATATATATATATGTGTACATTTATTTATCTTCTTTTTTTGCCAAAATAGAAAGAGGCGAGCGAATACGCTCACTTTCCCACATGCGATGTTGTTATCAGCAAGCATATTAATTGCTCCAAGTGCTGTCAAATTTAAGCATTTTTTTCCCCTTTTAGCGATTTTTCCATCTAAGCATCGAAAGATTTTTTTCCTTTTTTTTTAAATAAATTCAATGACTTGTTAATTACTTTAACGACCTTCTTATCTGATAAGAAATTATCAGTCGCTTAATTACAACAAAAACATTCTATTTTAAATATATATGTCATAGGAAAGCTTGTATATACAAAAGTCACGTCGTAGTGCTTGAGTCTTGATAATTGATTTTAAGTACACATTTTTTGAGTGGCTAAAAATAGCATTCTAAGTAAGGGACTAAAGTATAATCTTTCTCGTTAGCTTTGATGAAATTATTAATTCTTTTTTTGAAGATCATATGTTTTATATATAGTAGCGATTCGTGATGAAATGTAATTCATTTTTCAATTCATTGAATTAATTTTGTATAGAAACGCGCTTCAATTTCAGACAGCTGTGCAAAAGATGGCAGGTTTTCGCAGGAACTTCAGAAGACAATCTTCTTCTAAAGTTCAGCATATCAACAATAGATAAATTACTGTGCTGTGTAAAAAAAAGGGTTCAACGAGAAAACGAAATTCTTCACCTAAACCTTAAAATTAACGATTAGTTTTAGTAGTTGAAATATATGTGATATATATATATATGATATATATATTTCGTGTTCTCGCATCCGTCCCATAATTGATCTCATAATAATCATACAAATCAATATAAATACCAATAAATACAAAATATGCCTTATTATGGGAGAAAGAGCGAAAGCAAAAATATTTTTGGTCAAAGATGAGAAAAAAAATCCATAAGAAGAACACTGGAACTAATACCATACACCACTTCGCTTAGTACAGTTATTCATGTAATTACCTCTTAATATAAGACTTTATATGCGTTCAACAGCATTTATCAAAATATCGCAGATTGAACACGCGATAGCAAAATGGACAGAGGGACAAACGGCTTAAATCGATTCAGAAAGTGATTCGGAATCGACCGTAATCAAAGTTCTTCTCCCTCCAACTTCTAAAATCATTCGGAGTGTTGCACACACACGCCTTAAACTTAATATACCCTTGTACCACAAGTGATGTAGGGTGTAATTATTGTACGGTAAACCGTCTTTTGTCGATTTTACGGTTTTATTTAACTCTTTTTGAATTGTGATTTTTAGGATAGTGTAAGTTTTATTTATAATCCTTAGGAGATCTAGTTACAAACTATTTACACGACTTTATACTTAAAACGCTTGTTTTGGTTCTGCCCGTCTGAACATTATGATTCATTTCTCTTGACTCGGCTAACTCTACCTTACGCAAATATTCTATTTATACACTCGTTTACAAGCATGTTATTAGTGCCTAACTTCATCGCGACATTCTTGCGTTAATCTCTTTTTACGCCAAATGCTCCACTAAGGATTGTTGATTTCTTCGCCGAACTCCAGCTTCGTGAGGCATGTAAAGGCATGTAAGGCATTTTGTTTTTTTTTTTAATTTTGTTTTTTTGGAAATTGTTTTATTTTTCTTGACCCTTTCTTCTTCTTCGGTTTTGCCTTTTTTTTACCATTTTTTTTCGGGTTACTTTTTTTGTTAATTTTATTTTTTTTTTGCTAAAAAAAATGGAAATATCTTTTCATTACTTTTACTTATTTTCGTTTTAAAATCATATGTTTTGTGAAAGTGAAGCCAAGTTAGGTGTACGCATTTCATATCGCTCTTGTTGAGTTCTTTATCAGCATTCTATGTACAGCGTAATAAAAAAACACCGCTAATATAATAATATTCGTGGTTGTTGTGAACAGTGCATGGTAAGTTTTTGTGAAAACTGCAAGTTGCAATGCTGTAAACAGCGTACAAGTTAGGTATGGAAAGCGCACTTATCGCAAAAGAGCACGATTCAAATGAATGGGTGAGTAAGTATAACTCGCAATGTGCGACTTCGATATTCTGGCCAATGATTGTGTGTGCGTAATACCCGAATGGTATGACTAAGTCACTAAGAATATTGCAATTTTGATGTTGTTGTAAATTGAAATACTGCTGTTTTCAATGTTTATGCATAAAAGAAAAAAAAAAAAAAATATTTGTTATGGTTTACATTGCATTATTTTTTCTCTGCTATTTATTTTAATATTTCCTTTTACAAATGTAGAGAGGGAGTCAACGTTGTTGCTGGCAATGTAATGCAAGTTTTATAGGTCATTTTTTTTTTTGTTCAAAGAAAACAAACTAAAAAAATATTCTAATAATAAAACGTACAACAACACCAACAACACCCGCACACTCACACAATCATTCCATATATTTGAGCGAGAACTTAAAAGTTTTATACAAAAGTTGAACGAGTGAGTATTTTTCAGTTGAATTGTTGCTTGGATTTTTAAAATGCGAATATGCATGCACGAGTGTGAGAAATACTGCACAATAATAGCAATAACAGCAATGACAAGAATAAAAAAATAACTTACTGCGTGATTGCACCGGTACAAAACACTATAACACTATAAACTGCAAATTAATTGAAAGATTGAAAAAATCAATTTGAATTGAATTTACATGTCATTGCTTTCACACTACATAGCATTCACTATCCCACACTGAAGTTTGCAAACTAAACTGAGCAAGTACTTGGTTCTTTTTGCTGCTAGTTGCTATTGCATTCTTGTTCGAATTTCTCCTTTATTCTGAATTGATTTCATTTTTTTCTTTTTTTTCATTTTATGTTTCATTAATTGCATTTTCATTCATGCATCAGGAATGAGGATGATACTTAATTTATCATTGTCACTTGCTAATTAACGAACACATTGGTACGCAGCCTGCAAATGTCATGCATTTTTATAGACACGCAAAAATGAAGCAGGGATTCTCCGAAAAACATCGAGGGAGAGGGAGAGGGAGAGGGAGAGGCTATACTACACGCAGATTCACTTTTTATACCTTTTGCTAACTCGTTCAATATATTGTGATATCTTTAATAAATTAATATTTTGTATACGTTAAAGGGCAAATACAACAATGCGACGAAAATGTCTGAAGAAATCTTTGCCTGGACGAAGGCTTGCAGCCCTAACTTCGATTTGAACATATATATGATTGTGTCCAAAAAGTAAGAGCAATATAATTTTCCTTTTTCATTCCAAATATATTTTTTCATATATATATATATATATATATATATATATATATATAAATTATTATATAAATTATTATTATTATTATTATTATTATTATTATTA
>KK502496.1:165242-179374 GCA_000688735.1 Glossina austeni | reverse complement strand
CAAAAAAAAAAAACTTTTTGTCCCACATAAAACCAAGCATAACTGAAGCACTAATCACGTTTATGTCCGAAATGTCTGCCACGGCGTTACCAATTTAGAAAAAAAAATATTTGTGATATTCGATCTATGAGCGCAATTTATCTTAGACATTAGTCTTACTTTTTGATCGCAAAGATGAAATGCATGATGAGAGCAAATATGGGCCTTTTCGAGACGGATGGACCGATTCGCCCATTGAAAAACGACTGCTGAAGGCAGTTGTCCAATAATAAAGAAAGACATTAATGTGTCGTCAAGAATAAAACCTTGCTTTGCGACTCTTACTAGAAATATGGACTCTATCTCGATCATTGATCTTCTATCGAATTTGATATATTCTTTCCGTTGTAAGCCCCGACAATACTTAACAAACCTAAAATTTGAAGACAATATTAGAAATCTTCTGCAAGCACGTTTATCGATTCAACAAGACATTTGAAAACATAACCTAGCATTAGTATATGGTGCTACTCAAACGATTGTTTACTTTTGTATGACCGCAAAGTCTCGAAACGAATTTACTGCCATGCATGCGAAATGCTACAAATAAGGTTAACACAATCTTTGCTTTTAATCGTCCATTTGTTTAAAGTGGCATAAACTAACTCTTAAACCCATAATCATGTAATTCGAAGCTTTATTGCCAATAACAAACAAAAAAGCTTTTTTGCCAAACCAATGAGCGTTAAACTGATTAATTCCTTTTAAAAGCCGTTGCATTTAATCCAAAAGCAATTCCGACAAATAATGGTTATAATTACACTACATATACAACAAACCGTTAATTAAACATTACCTACGATACTTGGGTACGTAAGTGTCAGCTATAATTTAATTAATATCTTTTAATTTTTCGAAGGCAACTTGATGTTGATTTCCTTCTTTTGGTTGTTTTACAAGTCCGCAGAAATTTCACACAGTTTTGCGTAACAATAAACGCACCTGATACACTTTCAACTCTTTACCATTAAACTAAACTCGCATTCCTTCTACATCAGCGAATTCAATAATCGTCCTTGAACTGTTTGGCAATTGGATTATATTCATAGAATTCACAGCTTAGCGTACCTTTTAACACTTATTCCAAAGTTCATTGTAAGCAAATTGATTTAAGATATTTGAACACTTGGCTTTAATACCAAAAGTAGTACGACACCCCCAGTTTATCAGTTTCTACAGCTGGACAAATGCTGCAACTACATATGCATTTGCAATAAAGGACTCGTGTATTAACTCTTTTCATTTCACTAAGAGAGCATCTTTCAGGCTTCATTTGCTTCTTCGGAAAAACCTTTGTTTGCTATGTCATATTAAAAGGAAAAACAAAGGAAACAGTTTCCAGCCGCAGGATTATTTTTTTAAGATGCTCAGCTGAACTGGAACAACGTGATTCCAGTAGAACTAAAAGTAACTACGAACGCTTTTTACTCATAATCTACACCATTTATGATGCAAAGCAGAAGGACTTGCAATAGACCCATATTTTACTTAACCAGTGCTTTCTGTCCATCTGTCCGTGTTATTTTCTTGGTTCAAAGTACACCTTGCGCCTACTTTTTGTATTAAATAATAGATAGAGCAATTGAAGAAGAAAATTTTACTTTCCTTGGGACTAATCTTGGATGCTCACGACTTCAAGCAAATATATATAAATAGCTACCAATGTTTTTATACGCTATATCACTGATACAAGACTATATTAAGTTTGCCTACTTAAGTAAGACCCACCTTTTATTATACTGATCTTTCTGCATCGATTTGAGCTTTTCTGTCCGTCACACTTTCTTTCGTCCAACTTATAGGCCGTCATTTTTATGATATTTTGATGAAATTTACTACACTGACGTGTTTTGGCACAACGACGAATCACTCCCACACAACGCCTTATTTTGAAAATACATTATATGAATAACTATAGGGTGGCGTAGTGTCCACAATTTTTTTACTTTTTTTTTAAATAATACTAAATTAAAACAAATGAAGTAAGAACATATAGTCGGTTAAGGCCGACTGTTCAATACCCTACCCCACATTGGCTAAAACTATTTTTATTATAAAACTCAAACATTATATCTTGTTTATACACAAAGGCGTATTTTTCATGTGCGCAGCTCTGAAGAAGCGGGCCCAAAATGCAATCTTGTATTGCACAAGTCTAAATACATAAGGCAGAGTCCAAACAAAGGCGTAGATGACCCAAATCTTGGTCAATGTCCATCAATTTCCATTTGTTAAAACTTGGAGTTTTCTGCTCTACAAAGGATCAATTTTGGTGGAAATCGTTATTAGGGTAGGATCCAAAAAATAGGCCGAGATGGTTTAAATTTGGTACAGTTTTTTATGTCAAATTACTGTTATGATATAATGTTCATCGTGAAGCATTGAAAATTATACGGTTTTGTCGTATGAATTTTAGCTTTCGCTATATGAGAGGGGATTCGAGATTTGCCACAGCCGGTGCAAAGTGTTCATACTAATTTAGAATACCGAAAAATAGGGTGTTATATGGGGAGCTGTCGAAAAAGTTGAGCGATCCGAACCATTTTCAATAGCGTTCGTCCTTGGGTTAAAACACGTCTCTGTACTAGATTTCATCAAAATTACTCAAAAACTGTGATCTGCACCTTGAACACAAATTTACATAGACAGACGGGCAGACAGGCTTAGCGATTCAGCCGATTCAGAATCATTATCTGAATCGATCGGTATAATAAAAGGTGGGTCCACCTTAAGCCCTTCTGCATGTTACATACAATCGCACTAAGTTAAGTTAATATACTCTGTCCCACAAGAGGTGTAGGTTATAAAAAAAATATGAGACTGATTGACTCCTTTCGATGCCAAACGTTGTCACTCCACTCAATATATAAGAAAGAAATAAAATCGAATAACTTTACTGACATTTTCATCGCATTCTGTGTATAGAGTTTGGACAAAGGATTCGCCAAAAAGTATATGAAAATTATAGAGAATTGGCATTTTTAACTTGGCTTCGCTTTCGTATGGAAATTTTTGATTTTCTTAATAAAAAATCAAATTTATTGAATAAGTTACTAACATAAATGTATATATATATATTTTTTTTTTTTATTATTATTTGTATATATTTTTAGTCAAGAAGGTTGTTCTTTGCCTTGTTCTAGTTCCTTTCCATGACTTTTTTCATGTTTGTCATGAGTTTCCTTTTTGCCTCCACTCTTTTTTTTTTTTTTCAAAAACACCTGTTTGTTGTTTATTATTGGTATGATTGTTTTTATCTGTAAAGCAAATACCTGGCATTATTTACACAGCGACATACGTATACAGAATTGATTCAATTTTAAACATAATTGCGGTTGTACAACGAATTCTATAACAGTACGACACAGACACCTCTTATGTAAATACTTCGACAGAAATGTAATGCTATAGGTGAACATAGCACTGTTTTGTTCGAAAGTGTTAGAGAACATCCAATAAGCTGCTGTAGCTAAGTAAACATAGAATAATGAAGAGGAAGATCTAACGAAGCATGCGGTTATTATTAAAAGAGAGCAGTCAGAAATGCTTGGCGTTAACAATTCATAGCTTGCTTCCCTGACTGTAAAGAAACCTTATTCGCTGAATAGATGCAATTCCGCGACCAAACCTTATTGAAATTTTATATTTGAGGAACGCAACTGCTCTAATTTATCCTGCAGCTGGTGAGCATGCTACAGTCGCTGTTGGCAATGGGGACGACGCCATGGTCTTTGACAAACCAAGGATATACGTTTAACTCAACCGAAATAAACTGTGTATCGGGCAGTGAATTTGACCTTCGCATGCGTGCTTTCGTTTGTTGATTTAGCTAAGTACGGCAGCAACAAACCCTGACAGGCAAACATAAGTAAATATGAACCCAAAAGATGCGTACGTAAGAATTTCTTGCGGTTTCTCGTCAACGCCATTTGATACTTTGCGAATGGCTTAGAATTGAGGAATTTAGACTGTACATCAGTTTGAGCTTTACCGCATAACCGGTAATAAAATATTTGGATAATTTATAAAAGCTGCTGAGAATAATGTTACACTACAAACTGGCAACGTTTCCAGACATGAACCGCAATATCGAGCTAACTTTGATTATATATATATATTTTTTTTTTTATTACATGACCAACCACTCAGGGAATGTCCGTTCCCTTACGTGTAATATAGCGATGTTCGGACGGAAGTGGTGGAAGATACAGAGATAGGGAGATGGCCGCAGCTTTGTGGTTGTTGGTCTTTGCCAACTAAGCACTCACTGTAACTACGGCCAAAAGTAAAATCTACCACATTGAGATGTAAACCCGCGAACACGGACGGTTCTTACCTACTCGGCTACTCATACGGACTGGCCTCTTCGCTGGTCTTGACAGAATTAAATTTGTAGTAAAATTTCGTTGAAATTTCATGTATTTTGAATAAATTTCCTTTTAAAGAATAAAACGAAATTCAATATTCGTATTTAGAATATATATGAAAATTATTGCATTACGGTTAACCGGTTAACATGGTTCGGCCTAAAATACATCATGCCCGTTCGTCACTTCTTTTGCATTTTTCTCCTTAGTTCAGTTAATTGTAAAACTTTAAATCTGCTAAGCGCAATCTGTTTGTTCATACTTTTTCGGGCTGTACGGTTAAGATGTTTTCATCATCTAATAATTAAAAAAACATTTTAAATGTCAAAATTTAACCTTAGTTAAGAATAAGCTCGATATAGATTGAATAACATAATGATATTGACGATGAACACAGCGCACATAGAACTCTAAATGCCGAATAATAAATGTTGCATTAACGGAGATAAGCCGAGTGACTAAGACGCCTAACTTGTGCTTGTATATATGAAAAGATAATTTTTTCGGTATTTTCTTTGTCAAGGTTAATAAATGCGTTTTAATACAATTTATGATCAACAAAATTATAAACACACATGTAAACTGTGTATAGATATAACGATTGAATTAGCTTAAAATATACAACAAAAGTTAAATGATAAATCTATGACACACTAATAGCAAAACATTAAAGAGAATCTGAGTCTGGCAACACTTGTAAAAGAAATAGAAAAACACACAGATAATTATTTACACTCATTTCTCAAAATGACTTTATACGAAGACGGAGAGCGTGATTGAAAGAAAAAATGCACAAAAACAAAAACATGCAAAACATGTTATGTTTGTTATGACCTGCGTACGATGATAGAAATAATGAGACAGTAGAGAGGAAAAATAACATTTTGCAATATAATAATTGTACAATTTACATAGAAATCGACTGTTTATTTTCTGCTTTTTTGTCTTTTTAAACAAAACTTATTTCTTTCAATTTGTTATAAATACATTCAAGAAGAATCATAAATACATGTCTAAGCTATAATCTTATTGGAACCATGTTGATGCGTAATACCTTGAACAACTGCTAAAAGCCTAATGGCCGCCGCAGCGGGCGACTAATTATAAACAACGTGAACCGGGTTTAACTATTTCGCTCCTAAACAAATTAGTCTACTTCATCTCTCCCAATATAATAGTTTCTATTATTAATAACTGAATAAATTTAAGAAATAAAATTTTAGTGATTAGATGTCAGCAATTCATTTTACCGGTTCAGTTTTTTTAATTGAAATAATGCTATCTTCAGTTTTGAAACCAAACTAACAATGTGTGTAACCCAGATATGTTTTTAGAACAGCACCTCTATAGACAGCTTTTCTATTGCTGTAACGGATGAAGGCAAGTACTGGAAATCGAAAACTTGCCTTTGCTAGCCTATGAGAGCTGTAACATTGTTGAAATAACATAAAGTCAACATTTTCATACTTTTGCATTAAAAATTTGGTGACCTTTTGTTAGATAAAGTCAATCAAATTCATTTATTATCGGTACAATCTAATTCCGTCCGTCTACTGTTCCACCAATTCATGACGAACAAAATTTTGCTAAGCTTCTTTTCGGAATATTATTGAAGGTTCTAGTTTCATTTTTAAGTATCCACATTTGGCTTTTTTAAAGTCAAATTGATGAACTTCTTTAACCATACCTTGCACGCACAAGCACGTCAGCTAATCGTAATTTCTTCCAAAATTGAAACGAGTTTCAGATGAACCAAATTTACGGCAAAACTCTACGGCATTCTACAACGCTGTATAAATATGCAAACATTGTTTTGTGAACTTTACGGTATTTTACAACGCTGTATATGCAATATACATAAAATTTTCTGCAAGCTTTACTTCATTTCGGTATATGGCGTTAAAATTTATGTCAACAGCTGTTTTTTGTTTTCTATTTTTGTTAGTTTCCTTTTTTTTTTTTATAATTACTACGAAGAGTCAAAGAAAACACATATATATATAACATAACACTGAAATTAATGCGATGTAATTGAGAAAGAGAGAGGGTTGGGTTTTGATTTTCTCATACGCGTTCGCACAGATTGCAAAAACAAGAAATACTAAACCAACATTAATTGAGAATAACGTTGATGCACACACACATATATTACAACTTTTACTTCTAAATATATTTTGCTTAGAAAAATTTCCACTTTTTTCAAAAGGTCTTTTTTCACATTTTTTTTATCTGGTTTCAATTCTTTTTTGATTTTCCGTTTTTTACTATTTTGCAATTACCCGCTTTCTCTCTATCACTATCTCTCTGCCATGTATTGAGCTTAACAATTTGCTTCTTTTTTTTTTTAAATAAATGCTCATAAATTTATATTTGTGAGCAGGTAAGATTAAGCAATAATTTTTTGTTTTACGGACACTAACACACAAAATGTAATAAAATAAAAAATATTTTGCTTTGTATCATTTTGTTTTGTTTTTTTTTTTTCATATATATATGGAGATTTATTTTCCAGAACCTTTTCCTGCAAAAAAAAATTCAACTGAGAGTACTTCTATACAAACGTTTTATTAAAATCACTTCCATCGATACCTAAAAATAGCAACACAAAACACTTATAGCAATAAACACCTTTCATTAAATCACGTCATAATGATTGAATTAACAAAAAAAAAAAAATTGCTTTTTTTTATTAATATGATAAAGATTTCTTAAAATGAGTTTCCTCTCTTTTGTTTGCTATTTTTATAAAAACTTAGTTCATCTAATATCTAATAAATCCCACACTCTTGCGAAAGCACATCAGAAATTTTTTTTTTAGTTGCTTTTGTTTTTTTATTTTGACGTGCATATGGAATTCTTACTTTACACGATTTCTTCTTTTTTCTCAGCCGCTTAAAAGGGTTTTGTTTACATTTTTCTCAATAAGAAATCAATTACAGAAACACAAAAACACCTCGAATTTTTAACACTTTTTCAATTCAACGGCGCGGCGCCTTTCTCAAGAGTATTTTCTCGACTAAAATTCATCGTGTTTTTTTTGTCCCCACAGTGCTTTAGCTACTTATATGTGACTATGCATGTGTTAAGTGTATAATCCACTCTCTCTTTTTCTCACCAATCCAATCAAACGTTAACATTTTCTCACTAACACAATCGAATTTTCTAAAAATTCCACCAACATGCAAATTTAAAATTTTGGGATGAGAAGAGTTCAAATTGGGATGGGATGAGCTTTGTTTTCAATTGTGAATAAAAGTGTTTTGCTTTTTTTCTTATGGACCTTAATGGGACCTTGGCGTAAGATTGATTGACACTTTTACAGTTTGATATCAGATCGCTAAAATAAATGAAAACAAAAAGCTGAAGCTGACTTTGCTATTTCGTTTGATTTTGTCTTGTTTTTTTTTTTCTATTTTAATAGTGTTTTAATGGAAAAAATAAAAATCTGCTTTTTTATATAAAAATATAACTTTTATTTTTAAATGAAGATATTTCGGTTTATGGACCTTGACAATATCGTAACAACGCGTTTGTATGTAATGCTTTCAACGAGTAAATAATAAATTGCAATTCGCAATGAATAGCTGTGTTGCCGCCCAAACTGGCGAATTAAACTTAAGAAACAAACGGAAAATAAAAATGATTTTTAACGGTAAAAATAATATGTTGATAGTTTACATTTTTTCATTTATGTTAAGAGTACAAACTGTTAACAGTAAAAACTGTTAACAGAAATACAATCGCATATGTAAACATCTCTTTTTATTTATTCATGTATTTATTTATTTATTTGTTTTTTTTGTTTATTTTCGTCTTCTGCAGGTTTGCATGAGTAATGCATAGCATTTTTTGCAACTTGTTCGAATTTTGTTTAGAAAACGTATATGTGAATAGAAATTTTCGAAAAATGTTCTATTTAACGTAGCCGCATTGATTTTTACATCCTTTATGATAATTATTGACCCTAACTTTTTCAGCAGATGACATATAAAGCGAAATAATTTATTGCTTCGCTGCTTAAAGTTCGGCTTTAGCCACAAACACGTTAGGAAATTGTGTGATTTAATATCGTTGCCACAATTTTACCAAAATATGTTTCGGTTTTAAAATTTATTGGTATTTCATTTTATTTTAGGTACATAAACAGTAACAGCTATAAATCGGATATTGGTGAAATAAATGCTGCAATCTGACAAGGAAATAACTCAGACCCAATCTTGCATATCATTTTTAACTCGAACATGGCTGTTTCTGATAAATTTTACAATTGCTACGTATTCCGATCATACGGCAATATTAGCAACTAGCTGAAGAACAAAGTTTCACTTCACGAAACCACTCTAAAGCCAGTATGGACGTATCGGATCCAGCTATAGGGGACATCCAGTAATTCTAACGTAGAAATACTACAGAAATATTAGTCTAAAATCTTAAGACCAATCAAAAATGCTCCTCCCTGGTTTTTGAGCAAAAACATTTACATACCAATCTTTATGTTCTGAAAGTTAAAGATGAAATAACGTCGTTTAGTAGTAATTACTTAAACGGATTAAGCTTGCACCCTAATATTAGGTGCTTGTATGTATTTTAATCATTTTCTCACTTGAAGGGGGAATTTATTGAGAAAAATTCGTACGATATATTAATCAGAATATCTTCCATCATTTTCTACAACTTTTTCAAATCGTTCTGGCAACATGGCAATACCGTCTCGAAGGGCCAATATTGATTCGACAGCGATCCAATCTCTTTTTCGAACTTTTTCAGCATTTCGAAACCGCCTGCCATCCAAGCCATTCTGCATCAATTTAACCAGGTAGTAACCAGAAAGCGTCATGTCTGATGGATACCCTGGGTTGCGGCAGAATTTCTCATTTGGGCTGCAAGAGCGTATCCTTGACATCTCTCGCAACGTGTGGCCGAGCGCTGCCATGCAAAGGGATGACTTGCGTCTGTTAATCGCTATTACTGGTCTTTTTTGCAACAATGCATCGCTCAATTTGTTGAACTGATGTCGGCCGATATCTGCACTAGCAGTTTTATTCGATTTTAGCAGCTCGTACAATATACTACGTCTTGCTGACTCCACTATATGCATAGCAAAAGTTCATGGCGATGAATGTTCCGCTTCGGTGTCGATGCGGATGGGTCGTCTGAATTAGCCCATGATTTTTTGCCCTTAGGATAGTCGTAGTAGATCCACTTTTCACCGCCAGTCGCGATACGCCACAAAAAGCACTTCTTTTGGTTGGCTGGCAAGCAATGCAATGGCGATGTCGTAACAGTTTGGAATGCCATTTCCACTCAATTCGTTTGATAACCATTTTCCTTCCTTGTGGATCTTTTCTATCGTCTAGAAACCACTGTCAAGCTGTTTGAAAGTTCTTTGACAATTTGAGCTGGGATATCATTGACATCAAACAAAAACCGACAACCGACAAACCGACAAATGCAATATCATGGAGCAGCATCAATAGAAGTTTCTAAAAATGTTTGATGGACGTCGGCAGCAGATTTCTTCAAATCAAACTACAAAAGTAATGATCGTCGAAAACGCAATTTTGAGAATTTCTTGATTAGCGTCTGCAAACACTGAATAACTTAATGATAGTAAGTGGAAAACGTTTATTTTATGTAGAGAAAGGCCAACCTCATCAAATTTAATCGTTGTGGATATTGATAGTCGGCATTACCGTATCATTTTCATCAATAGATGTCACTGATCAAAATACATGCAACAACCTAACATTAACAAGGTGCCCAGACGTTATAAAAGTTCACCCAATCAAGTGAATGGGGTTTTCACTTGTAAGATTTTGTACACCTAACACACACAGTATGCCTCGAAAACGCTAGAATACGCACCATGGCCTCTAAAAAGTACTTAATTGGTCAGCATAGGATAGCAAATAATCAAACGTCGACGAAGTCGTGCTAGCGCCTTCCAGCCATTCCATATAGTGCCGCTGGAACTCTCATGATCATAATAATTGAGATAAGAACCTGGCGTGCGGGCTTTTAAATGGTGGAAATATTAGCATTAGACCCTTCTAAAATTGTTAGAAAACCATGTTCGCCTTAGAACGAATCCATGAAAGCCAACAAATATTTGGAAGTGCGTTTGAGGGCGTACGGCATGCAGCACGAAGTTTGTTGGTTGGTGGAGTTTGGGTATCTCGCTAGTTTTGAGGCAGTAAGTGCAACGGAAATGGATAATGGGGGGATTCACGGTAGACAGACAGATCTGAAACTAATTAAATGTATTTATATCTAAATCAGGGATTTACGCATTTCTAGACGTTACAAATGAGCGGGCGAATGGCGCAGTATACCTCCATCTATTATTTGGTAATGAGCAGTTTGGTACTTGTGGGCGTGCTCGTTAGTTAGTTGGGGCACCCTCCCTCGGAACTTTCAAATTTCTCTTGTACACATTTGTACACTTATTAGATGACAGTTATGAAGTAAGATACTATCAGTTAGACGTGCCCTTCATGTAGACGTGTTATTGACGCTTTTAATGTATACTTAAAAGCTGATGACAAAAAGTTAAACAAGTCAATAATTGTTAAATTCACCGCGTTCCAACTATGATGTCATATTATTGTCAATATTGTTAATTCATTTGCTAAATATTTAATTGTAAATACATTGCAAATAAAGGCATTTTGAAAAAGAAAAAAAATTGAGTCAAGGGTTTCCCCACTGTTCGCATTTTTTTATTAACATAATCGATACTTTGAATTTCCCTTCTTTAACATAAAGAAAAAGGTTTACTATCTGAAAATTGTTTTCCTTGAAATTTCCCGGTCTTTCTCAAGCGTTCCGAAAAAACTGTGAAATAAATCCTTGCTAGGTAGTTACAGTCCAGCTTCTTACTTGCGTATTTCTAACTTCCATAAACTCTGACAAAGGGCTACCCAATTATCCGCTTGTATCACCTGCATGTCCGCTGCCCCGTTCGGTTTCGCTAATATGTCTACAAATAACGATAAAATTTGAAGTCCAACTAATTTCCAATTTATTTCAACACATCGATTGCATCGAATTTTATTGATAATTGTGGGTGTGCTAGTAAACTGATTGGGGCCATTTTTTGGCTGAATACGAAAAAGTTTTCGGAAATATATTCATGGGATCGCAGGTTGTAGACGAAAATATGAAAAAGTTATCGCCTTTTTTCGAGGTTCTTTTAATTTCTCCTGTATTGTAGAGGTGGCTGTGAATAGATCGCGCCCACTTTTTAGCCTCCTATTCTTAGTCGACATAGTAAAACTTGTGCAAAGTTTCAACTTACTATCCTCATTATTGCTACAGTCACGATTTACAAAGTGTATCCAGCAAATTGACGGGTTTTCGTAAATCTAGTATTAAAGGCATTTCTAAGCAAAGAAACTTTAAGGCAGCTTCATCGACACGATCCTTAAAAATGGTTAATTAAATACCTTTTATTGAAAATTTCAAATGAAATAATTTCTTGAAAATGAAAATTAGGGTTAATATAGTGTCCAAACAGAGCGGTTTTATCCCAAAACTATTAGACAATATCTTACTGCAATAAAAAGTCGAAAATATTATATATACTGCTGGTAATAAAATAATGCCGGGGGCAAGACTGTACTCCCTGCATGGACGGATAGAAGGCTTCCAATGCTGTTAAGTGCCTTCAATGAAACAAATTTAATATCGTTTGACAGAGAAGTAGTTGCTGATGCGTCAGTATAGACAAACTGGAGGATGCGCTTGGTACCTCTGCATAGAAAAGCCAAAATTATGATTGATATTCGATACACATCACACTTTGGAGCACTATAAAGTGGAAAATTTTATCATTGAGATAATATAATAGGTATGATCGTTGAACGGTCTGCCAGGCAATTAAAAGTGCGTGATAAATATTTTCATATTAATTATGAATTCGACTGTTTTCTCTTTCTGGTGGAAGTAACTATGCCGCTCTCTCAAAGTGCGGGTTTCAAGAGTGACGATGCCTAAGCAATAATGGTGACAGAGGGATCATAGATGTGCCTATTCTCACCTGCTCGTGTTTTATGCTGGGCAATGGACACGCAGTAAAGTCGTCTTCCTCGCCAATCGAGTTGTCCAAGTGCTCAACTATTTGTAGAGAGACTTTTCGGTGTCTGCCGGCTAACGAGAAAGGCGTGGACTATCTATATCTGAAGAATACCTTAGGGGTACATTGCAAGAAGCTTGGTGCGAGCATTTCTTTTCTCATAGACTACTGCTAAGAAGGAAATACAAACCAACTGTTGGTTTGCGACTGGTTATGTAAAGTACGTTCATGTAGTAATAGCCGAGAGCATGAGTCCAGCATATCAGATGTAGCACCCGACGCAAATATATCTTGAAGAAGGGCAGTCTAGTCTTCGCTAACCGGGATTGTATAGTTGATCCGAAGGCAAGAGTGACTATGTCACGCAAAGTAAGGTTAAAGGCATTATAGTGTAAATTTAAGCTCCATGGGGGTCAGGAGCCTACTCACAAAGTCACAAGAGCACCTGCGGGTATGGGTGGCAGCCTTGCTGCTTGCCAAGATCCTTCGAGGGAAATTTGCATACCTACAAAACGTGCGAAAACCGCTGTGCAGACTGGTATGTCCATTCATCAGTTTGAACACAAGTTCACCAATGTGTGAATGCTGACTGCTGGGTACGGCTCTTCGCGGAGTATCGTGGCGGTTGGGGTTTCTATCGGTCCTAAAGCGAGTAATTAGAGTTAATGATAGACCTCAACAATCCCCGCAGTGTGTTTATTGGACCGTACACAATAAATAAATCTGGTTTCTCCAGCGCAGTTTAGGCTCCTAGCTTATAGGGATTGGGTAACTCTCTGGAGGGCGCCTATTATGCAATATTAACCAGTGTGTCATCGGGCACCGTAGGATGAAACCTTTATGGTAGTATATCCACGTTAAAGCCTCAGAGAAATCTGTTTTCTCTTTCACATCGTAACCCGCCATAAAAAGTGCGATTCTCTCCTTGATAGGTACGCAGAAATGCTACCTTCTAACAAAAAAATCTTAGAGAAAGAAGAGTGAGGATAAGTCTTTGAATATGAAAGAGTAGTTTCATCGCGCTGCGCTTGCAGAGCAATGATAAAACCTACTGCGATTCTTTTTTAAATAAAACTACGCTTCTATAATGCGTACCAAGTCTTGCAAAGCTTTTCTCGAAAGACGAATCTTCGAAATGGGCCACGAAAAACCGCTAATTAACTATATCCGCTCGAGTGGGCTGGATCTTCACTAATAACTCAACGTTGTCGGTTCAAATCTCAAGTGCGGTAGAGTTCTCAATAAAGCTGACAATCTTAGATGCGCTTTCTTTAAGATTTTAGACTTCGAATTTATTGCTCTGGCTAATTAATTTCACCCAGGTGATCACGAGTCAGAGCAAACTCAACAAGTTTTAGAGGTATACCTATAGGCTTGTCGATTAGGTATATTTTTTTTTGTTTTTAAGATTTAACTTCGCACCAACAAAAGCATAGACCCACCCTTGAACCAGCCCTTGAAACTAAAAATTCGACGTTGTAATGTCTACAGTGTTGCTATTTTTTAACATTTTTCACAAGTAGCTTTAATAACTTCCAGTAACTTATGTTTCTCTTATCTTAGAGAAATCTAAGTGGGAGTAACCGACTAGATAAGAATCGCGATTACCAAGTCAGTAGTGAGACACACTGAACGACATTTTATATATCGTA
>KK502496.1:110991-124844 GCA_000688735.1 Glossina austeni | reverse complement strand
GAATGTTTTATATATCATACGGAATAACGATAGAATTTCTATGAGTTTCCTTTGTATTCAGTTAAGTATTGTGTTTACTTTTAGCGTTGACACTGTCATCTCCCTTTCAATCTCTATCTATGTATAACACCTTTTGCGCTTATGAATATATACGTATACGCGTACACATATAAATTTCATTTATAATACATTTATAAGCTTTCTGTTCCAAATGCCTAAACGTACATCAACTATTCTTTATATGCCCCTCTCCCTCTCTCCCTCTCTCTCTCTCTCTCTCACTCTTTCTTTGATAAAATAAACCTCGTTCATAGTATTGACTTAACTTTTACTTAACTACGTGAGGATATCTATTATATAAATGATTTACACGCACGCACACGCTTACAAACATTTTGAATTGTAGTGGCTTTAGTCAAAGCATGTCTATGGACTGTATACTTAGTTAGTATAGTTTAGTTTACACTGTTTATGTTTTTTATATAAATTGTGTATATATGTGTGTGTGTAATTGTGTAAATATGTGTTAGTGTGTTAAATTTAAATACGAATGATAGCAATAAACATACAACAGCTGATATAATAAATACCATTCGCTTACTTATTCACTCGTTCACTCACACTCTGTTTGTGTAAGCACAAAACTTTAATGACATTTTTTTCCTTTTCGGTTACGTGCGCACAAACACACTTGCATATTTATATGGAAAGATTTTTGTTATTTTTCTTTTTTTTTTTTTTTTGCGTAAAAATGTTAGCTGGATTCTTACGAAAAAAAAAAAAACAAACAAAAAACATTCCAAATACATACATACATATATACATATATATATATATATAAATGCGAGGAAGACTTACAATAATACCTCTACTGTTTTGTTCGTAAGTGCGAGTGTGCATAAGTGTTTGCTTTTAACACATGGCTTGCAGATATATTGTACGTTCACATGTATTGTCCCCTGCCTTTAGTTACATGCTAAAGACATTCCTTTTTACAACACAACCACATTAAAAATGTTGATTGTTTTTTTATGTACATGTGTGTGTGTAGTGTGTGCATGAAAAAAATACCTTTGTTATTAAGCTATAACTACGTTATGTATATGCGTGGATACATATATATATACATATATAAATATATATATACATATATATATATATATATATGTGTGTGTGTGTGCGTATGCATTAGTTTGTTTTTATATACAATATCTTAATGTATACTTAAACATAGCTTTGTTCGCCCCCAGCACTTACGTTGCAGGTTTTATTAACTTTATGCAGATTTTTATGACTGCTACTAGAATAGTATTAGAGACATAAACTTATTATAACCCCAACGCCTGTGAAAAAATCACAAAGCTAGATTTATTCTAACAGAGTTAAAGGAAAAAGTAGCAGTAAAATCACTTACTTTAGCTTGATTTGGGAATGGGAGAGTAACTAGATTCTAGATCAATGGTTTATATTATCCCGCTTTACCGAAAGTTGAAGGATATTTCTGTTTCCCTCGCACCTCAACCAATTTGTTTGTACTAAATCCAATGCTATTGCGGGGAAAAGAATTTCTTTGTCACAAAGCATGCATGCAGCAGAAGTACGACCTTTCTTCAAAAGCAAATTTACTTCCCTTCTTCTTTAGTCACTTCAATGAGCAAAAATGAACTTTAATTCAAAGTTCACGTCTTGATTAATAAACACAAAAAAAAAAAAAAATTGAATTAAAGTGGTCCGTCTGTACGTCCACGATTGGGAAAGCACTAAAACTTTTAATTTTTTCCAGGTCTTCGTTTCAAATTCAAAATGTATAAACGTGTTTTCGAAAATCACTTAAACCTTTATTGTGGTCCGCTTACAAACGGGTCAAAAGTAGGTTGCAACTTACAGTTGGTAACTTACTGGGGCATATTGATGTAAAAGCAGGTGCGAGTATATTTTAAGGCAAGTTTAAAGGGGCGATGTAAAAGTAGTCACGATCGATCAATTAACACGCCTACTTTCATGAAAATATACTGAAGTTATAATAGATTGATTTGAGCCTGTCGTAGTTAAGCCCTGCGATGGATATAATTTTCTTGTTCGTCAATATGGGATTTCTTTAGCGGTTAGAACAGTCAAGCAATGTACATGAAATGCGCTTCACTTGTTTTTGTTAAGAAAATTTACACATAAGGAATCCTATCTGCAGGCAAGAAAGGTTAAAACGTTTTCTTTTGGTCTTCCAACTTGTCTCCAGTTAATGCTTTCATTAGAACTTCACTCTCGCTTCGTATAAAAGTGATGCGTTTTCACCTTAACAAGAACCGATTTATTATTAGCAACATATACTACGCTTTTCAAGACATGCTAAGCTTAAAGAATTGTTTTCGAAAATTTGATCAAAATAGCGAACAAGTTTAGTGAACATCGTGTTCACTTATTTGTCAGATATTTTCTATCGCATGCGATTTTTTCGTCATTACTTTCTAAAAAGTGAATGTATTGCGATTAATGGAATAAAAAAATTATTTGAATAAAAGTGTGGTAATAAAACGCGGCTAATTGGGACAATTATGTCAACAGTACTATAAAGCAAGAGTAATAAAAACTGCATTTATATATGTTACACTCAACGAAGCAAACATTGCGTAGAAATATTAAGGGCAATAAGTTCTATGAATTTTATTGGCACTAAATACTTTTTCTTTTTTTTTAAATATTCATCTGAATGAATCAAATATGCACGCGTAACAATAAGAAAACCCTTCATTTGATACCCAACAGTTAACAGTTAAATTCACAGAAATTTGAATTAAAAATTTGAAGGCTAAATAAAAAGTCGAAAACAATAAATAGATCGGATATAATTAAAAAAACAAAGTGTGCTTTAATAACATCAATTGCTTACAAGAGTGTCAGTGGAGATACTATCGCCTTTGGAGAAACTTTGTTCACAGTGGAAGACACAAAGATTTGAAAAAAATCAAAAAAGATTTGCCTAAAATACATAAATAAATGGCTTGAGTAGAGTTGGGAAGCTGTGTTTGGAAGCACATTTTTGAAAGTCAAGCATTGGATTAAGGCCTTCGAATAAGTCGGAAAAAAGAGTAGCCAGTACGTTTGCTGAGTACAGTATAATTAAGGAACTCTCTTTAGGAAAATATTGTAAAAACTGAATTAAAGACTTTTAAGCAACAAAAGATTAAAGCCAGACAAGCGCACTGTCACCATTAAGAAGTTTTACTTAAAGAAAAAAGAATTCGACTAACAATTTTGAACAAAAAAAAAGTAATCGGTAACACTGCTGAATAGAATAAAATTAAGGAGCTGTGCTTGGAGAACCGCTGCTTACAATTAAGAATTGGATTAAGAATTTTAAACCAAAAAAGAGCAGTCAGTAGTACTGCTAAGTAGAGTAGCATGAAGGAGCTTTGTTTAGAAAACCGTTGCTTATAACTAAAGGTTGCACTAAGAACCGCGAATAAGACAAAAGTTTAAAAGGCCTCCATTTGGAAAACTGATTTTCATAAATATGGAGAAATATAAAATAAAATATAGGCGAAAATGCTCCTGCATAGAACGCAATTAAAGCGCTGTGTTCAGATAGTTCACAATAGTGTTACAAAAACCACATATTTGATAAAATAACGAAACGAAATTTCCAACGAAAAACATTAGGGAAATAATAAAAACAGATAAAAATGTTTTGTGCCTATCGGCGACGTGAAACAAACGTGTCTTATGAAGTCGGCGTTTACAAAAGAAAGTTGAGTAAAAATTCAAAGGTAACGAATGAAATTCAGCATGTGAAAGAGAATTTATAAAAAAAAAATTCACCAGGACATGCAATTAGTAAAAGTTTAAAAGCAATGAGAGGAAAGAAATAATCCACGAAGAAGTATTAATTCTATATGTAGTTGTAATTAAGTTCCTTTAAACTTTGCAAACAGTTTTCTGTGGAAGAAAGTTATCTTAATTTTGTTAATAAAGTCTCCACTATTATAAATTCACAAGCCGGTCTTGCCAATCTATTTTAGGGAACATAACCTATAGGACAGAAAATGAAAAGAAATCTTATGCAATAATCATAAAAAAAAACAAGCGAAAGCATTATAGTGGACCGCGACCTACCATTAATCGGCACTAGTTCGGTTAATACAGCGAATCAAAATACGGGGTTATATAGAAAGTGCTCGAAAAAGTGGTCCAATCGGAATCATTATCAATGGCGTTTGTTCTGGAACCGAAACACATTGATGTACCAAATTTCATCAAAATAAATTAAAAATTACGTCCCATAAGGCTGAAGACAAGCAAACAAGAGAGACAGGCAGACGGACAGATAAGCTTAAATCGATTGAAGAATTGATTCAGAAAAGAAAGGAAGAAAAGACAGATGGACAGACAATTTTAAATCGATTCTGAAAATGATTCAGAATCGACCGGTATAATGAAAAGCACGCCTATCAAAAGTGCCGAATGTTTCATACATCCCCGCAAACTTAATATACTCTTGTATCATTAGAAGCGCAGAGCATAGTAATGTTGTTTGCCCTAACTGCCAGGTAAACCGATCAAATAACTTCAATTACAACTCAAAATGGGAAGACCATTGAATTAGTTTTTGAGATAATAACGATTACATTTACACTAAGTTATATGTGTGTAAAGTTATGTGTATGTGCAGGCAAATGCATTTGCGAAAAATTCTGATTTATGTCATTACAATACATAATCAGAGGACCTCCGCAATACTTAGCAATAAAATTGCATTATTGGACTATTTCACTGTTTCACTAAAACAAATTAAAAAGCTGCGAAACGTTTATTTAATAGTTATTACGGTTTAAGCTCATTATGTAAATATTATGTATATACGAATATATATATATATACATATATCTACGCAATGATACTTATTTGGTGAATTTATCAATAACAGACATAGTTGCACAGTTTCCCAATCGTTAAAATGTAAACGAATAGGGGAGAGATGAGTTTTTTTCTTTTTCTCTATTTATTTGCAAAAAAAAAAACCTGACAAAAAAATCTTATTTGAATATGATGAACGAGAAATTATTTTCATCTTGAATTAAACGATTACTCGGAAAATCACAAATCGTCCACATATTGCAGTATCTGCCTTATATGTGAGTCTCATCCTCTCCTAATACTTATTAACTATAACTATTATTATTATTATTATTATTATATAAATTTAGCCAGAGAATAAGTTATAAGACTAAAGTCTTAAAGCGCTAGCATCTAAGGCTTTCGGCTTATTATTATTATTATTATTATTATTATTATTATTATTATTAACTATAACTAAATCCTTCCCTATCTCATTCCCTTTTCTCTCTTCTTTCCAACCATCAGCGTGTTAAACGAACAGCTAACATCCCCTGAGCGATTGATTGGCTATCAAAACAAATAATAGTTACCAGTTAGTATGCAAGAGGAAAAAGTTGAAGAATCACTGTTACGAATACTTAGTATGACAAATTGCAAAAATTTATATTCGATAATAAAACGTGGCGCAGCTTAAATGCAAACGACTTAAATTTGTGTTCAAATTTGTGAAATGTAAAATAAATTTAATAATAAAGAGAGAATTTTAAATTTTTTCTAATTCAAAAGTTAGAAAAGCGTTGTTGATAATTAAAGATTGAATTAGGAATCGTCGAAGAAGACGGAAGAATAGTAAGCAAAAATACTGCTGAGTGCAACTTGACATGAATTTATTCACATTTTTCAAGTATAAAATAAATTTAACAATAAATAGAGGATTTCGAAATCTTTTCTCTGGGGTAACTAGTAAACATTTTAACTGTAGTTATAAACTACTTTTACAGCTGATAATTTGTTTTTCTCCCGTTTCTTTTAGCTATCGGAGAAGCGGTCTGCAGATTTGCAGAATTACTTTAACGAACAGGAGCACACATCGAAGTGCATCCCTATATTCCTACTAAACAGGAAATGTTAAATTGACTTGGACGAATTCTGATGTCCCTTCCGACTGCTTCGCTATTCGCAGTTTTTTTTGACAAATTCCTTATCTACTCTTATAATGATTTAAGTTTTTTAATACCTATCAAACTTGGATTTGTTTCATTAGAAATCTCTCTTTGGCAACCAAACAATTTGCGATGCCTTCCATATATATTTCTTTCCCCTAAGTATGGAGCATAAAAATTTCATCGAATAACTTTTTCTGCTTATTAAACTTTATGTTATTTTGTAATAAAAGCTCATTTGGAAAATTTTAGATGGAATTTCTGTCACGAAAAAAAAAAGAACAGAACGCACTACTTTTCCACAGCTATATACATTTTTAATCACCTCAATTTTCCCTATCTGTATAGCCAGATATATATATCCAATTGGCCTTTAAGCGCTCGGCTTGCATTCCAGTAAGCTCTTTTGGTCCCCCTCCCTTCTATTTCTATTGTAGATTTCCTGCCTATGCACTTCTTTGTCTATGCATAGTTCCGCCTAACCATGACTTTTCCTGACTATGCATTTGTCTCTTCACTCCTTTCTTCGGGCATTAGTTAACATGTCTGCACGCCTTTTTGTTCAATCGTTTCTTTGTCTATCTGTTTACTGTCAATTCATCAGTCTTCTGCTTACATCACCTTGTCTACTCGCCTCCATGTCCATTAACCACTTTATCCATTCGTTTCTTTGTCAATTCATTTATTGTCCATACGTTTCCTTGTTTATCCATTGCTTTGTGCATCCGTCTGTTAATTCATCCATATATCTGAGCATTCGTCCACCTGTCCATCTACGTATCCATTGATTTATTCAACCCTCTATTGGCCTGACCATTTGTCCAAATGTAAGTCTGTTTGTCCATCCGTCAGCTTGTGTTTTCATCAATCCTTTTCCTCTTAACAGTCGATAGCTATCTACGATTTATCAAACTCATATATAAATATTATACACAAAAAGAATGATCTCACCCGTCGCAAAAATATCAAAAAGAAAACTTGAATTTTTTCATTCCATCATAAAGGGCAGTTAGTTATCCAACATTCGCCTTTACGCTTATCAAGTGTTTTATTTATTTTTCTTATAAATAAAAAATATAAATTGAAATAAAACAAAAAAAGAAAAAACAAAAAAATTGGAAAATAAACAAAAAAAAACACACACACACATTTTTTTAAACAATAGAGAAATAAACAAGAAAAAGACAAAAGAAAACAAAGGGGAAAAAAATGTAAAGCAATAAAATCATAAGTTCATAGGTTAAGCGAGTCAAGTTAACCTCAACTGCAGTCTGTAATGCTGCTAAAGCGCAATTAATTTTGAACTCATCTCTTATTCAATTCATTTTGTTAGCGAAGAGCAAGCTTGCTTGCTTGCTTGCTTGCATTCATTATATTCTTGCATTATATTATGTCCCCGCGGCGTCGCGTATACTGTCTTTAAGTCGCTTAATTACGATTGTGCAAACAAAAATGTTTTATTTTTATTCACATTTCATAACTTGATTACTTTTTTTTTTGTTTTCGTTTTCTTTTTTTTTGTCTTTTAAATTTCAAAGCAAAAATTTAATATATTACGAGAGCATTTTTAACGAAATCCTACTCTACTATATAATAAGAATGAATGAATGAATAATTCATTCATTCTTATAATTGAATTTACGTAATTAGAAATTAAAAGTAAATATTCGCTGAACCATTTCATCTCGTAAGTAAATAAATATTTAATTAAAATTATAAAACGACTCGATTACATTTTAAGACTGTTATGCACACGAAATTGTCCTGGTAACCGTGCAGCAGTTACGGGAATACGTGCCAATTACAAGTAAACAAGAAAAGAATTTTACAAATCCATCTTCAAGCCAAATGCAAGCGTTGAGCGCGTGTGTAGCTAGCAATTGCAACGACATGGCTAATGCCATCATAACTGCACAATTTTTTTTTTTCCTTTTTTTTCTTTTATAAGTTTATACAGAAGCAAAACACACTCTTACAGCGTAGAGTAAATACGATTTCATAGCATATAGCAAAATACACGTTGTGTTAATCGGTGTATGTGTGTTTGGGTGTGTGCGTGTGTGTGTGTAAGTTTGTACACACTTTGTAAAGACATTTCATTTCCGTAACAAGCCATGAAACTAAAACTACTTAGCAGCACATACACACATACTTATGTATGAATTTGTTTATTTATTTACACTGAAAACGTTACGTTCGTTTGTATTAATGTTCGATCTTAAAATAATCTTAGATTTGCTTTTGTTTTTTTTTTTTTGTTTTTTTCTTCAAATTCATTAAGAAATTTTCTTTTTAAATTCAATTAATTTTTTTCGTTTATATTTAATTTTTTTTTTTTTTTATTTTAAAAATCCTTTATTAAAAGCTTTCATTTACTTTAGTTTGTTTTTCTTTCTTTTTTTTTTTTTTTTTTTCTTCTTTTTATCGTTAACACATTACCGTGTCCTTCAAGAATTACCGGAGAACTATTTTCTTGGCCAGACCACCCTTAACTAAATCATTGAAAACATAACACACATCAATGCGTTACACACTTTTTTATGACTAATGCCAATCAGGCAACCACCACTAAGACGAACACAACGACGACATTATCATTATTATTATCGAAAGCGATATATACGACGACGACGATGACGGCGATGACGACGAGTAAAAATAACCGTTATGGCACTGCTGCATAACTAATCCTTACAAAGTTTGCTTTACGAATAACGGTAATTCAGTTACACGCTCAACGTTTATGACCAAAGATTTTTTTAAAAATTAATATCTTTTGATGTGTGGTGAATAAAAATTTTCTTACAATTCACCATTCATTACCTTGAGATTTAATGGTTTAATACTGGGTTTTGAGTAGCATGCAATATTTTGTTTCTCTTCTCACTAACTAACACAATCATTGCGCCGAATCGTTGTTTTGTTTATAATGCGCGTTTGTTTGTTGAATTTGTTTTAAACATTCTTTAAATTCTTTACCTTCGGTCATATGTTTATTGTTTTTATTATTCATTGTCTTTATTGCTTTACAGCTAAACTATGTCTAACTACAGTATGGAATATGCTAACAATGCACTTGTAAACGAAACCATCTACATTTTGTTTCCCTTGAATTTTTTATACCCCACGACACCACTTGTGGTACATGACTATATTAATTTTGTGCGGATGTATGTAACATTGAGAAAGGCTTTTGATAGAAGCACCTTTTACTGCACCGTCCGACTCACAATCATTTTCTACATCGATGTAAACTTGTCCGCCCGTCCGTCCGACCGTCTGATACATGTTCATGTATTATTGCATTCAATGTACAGATCGGAATTTATGGAGATTGTGAAATTTATGATCGAAAGATAAACGCTATTGAAAATGGTTTGAATCGGTCCACTTTTTCGACCGCTCCCGATATAGCGGCATATTTTGCAAAATCGTTATATGGAAAAAAATTCTAATTTTGAATATTTTTCGCAAAAACTCGCTGAGTAATAGTACTTATGTACATATTCTAAATTTATATCAAAAATTTTATTCGGCTGGGGCAATTTTTTTAACCTTCTCCCCCCTCTCGCTCTCTTATACCCGTTCTTACAAAAATTGTATCTTTTTATGGTAACAAAATCTATTTTACAACATTTAATGGTGAAAACTGATTCCTAATTGACAAACAATTTGGACCACGTAGGTCCATTTTTTGCATACCACAGCATTGAAGGATTCCCAGCAAATATAAACCGTTATATGCCAAAAAGGTCTAATTGTTAATATTTTTTCGTGAAAATTCGTTCGTGATAATAACTTGACATAAAATTGAAGTAGACCAAGTTTGAACCACATGAGCCTATTTCTTGAACCCGATCCGACATATAAGATTTGTCATGAATAGTACGTCGTTCAGAAAAAAGTTAAATTTTTAATATTTTATGATGAAAATTGCTCCATAGTAGGAAATTAGTAAAAACAATTTTCAATAGGGAATTTGGAGCACTTAGGTCTGTTTTTTCGACCCTAACACCTATAAGGGTCATCATGAAAAGCAAGCAGTTATATAGAGAGAAAGTGCAATTTCTAGTCTTTTATGACGCAAACTGAAAAATAATAGAATTTTTTGACGAAAAATTAAGTTCGCCAAATTTCGAACACATCATGCGATGTTTTGTGGCGTCCTTCAGTATGCGGGCTTTCATGGAAAATATGCCATTGAAGGAAATTAATATTTAATTTTTGATGCGTTATTACCAAACGAGTGAATAACTGTGCCAGACGGAACGGTAAAGCGTATCTTATCGTCGGCTTTGCCCGACTATAATATTGTTACTTGTTTTTAAAGGGAATTGGGATTGTTCTTTGATAACTTTTAGAACACAACAAAACAGTTTCATCAAAATATTATTTAATTTAATTAATTTTTTACAGCAACATAGTTGAGTTACCTTATCTGAGGAAAACTAAAAAAACATTTAATCATATATTAATAATAAGTGATAGATCGATCGATGATTAACTAGCAATTAAATTTTGCGCGTCGTTGTATTGTGTCACGTAGTATACCTCGAAAGAGCAAATTCTGACTACGTCAGCTTAGTTCAAGTAATTTAAGCATAATAAGCAAAAAACGTATAGTCGTCAGGGAAAGCCGTCTATTAAACACTCTATGCAGCTGTACGCAATGTAGTCGTTCTTCTTCTTTAATCTTTTGTATGTTGTCATGTAAAAGACTACTTTTCATGAGAATTTTTATGCTTTAATGAGATCGAACAATAGTTACACTTATCATGCTAAACTGATTGTTGTTTTTTCTTTCTTTTTTTTTTTTTTTTTTTGTTAGTATGACCAATCACTCAAGAGGTGTACCCACTGCATGCAGAAAGAAGTGAAGAAAGAAAACTTGATAAGGAGTAGCCGCAAGTTGATGGATGCGTGCCCAGTCGATAAGTGACTACTAGACTACTCGCTACAGATACGATCAAGTATTTCTCTCTCAAGTACTAAGATTCGAATTATTTTTTTTTTATTGTGAGTGCCGTTAAAAAATACAAAAAATGAAATCTTGTTGCTGCACGAAAGCTTATTTTACAGTAAACTTTTATATGAGAGGAGATTCAATAAGTGGCCGTTTCCCGTCTAAATTTTATTGAGTCGTTTGATAGGCGTCGTGAAGTGTCATCTTCCACCAGAGACATGAAAAAATGTTGTTTCCCCAGCACCACTCGGGTACGTATATATAGGGTTAGGAAAGCCTTATATTATACCGATTGATTCAGAAACACTTTCTTCTGTGTGTCTGTTCTGTGTGTAATATCTGTCCATGTTCTCTAATCTAATTTTGATACAATTTGGATTACAAAACTTCTGGGCCAAGGACGAAAGCTATTGAAAATGGAATGATCCGAACATTTTTAGGACAACTCCGCCGTACTACTTTTTATTTTGGAAAATTCCTCACGTGTTAATGCACCGCGTCGCGCCGACCACCCCAAGAACCTTTCATTAAGTTGCGACGTATTCTTTGATTAGAAGTTTTCAGGTATCGACATCAGACAATGTTAAGTTGATGCAGAGAATGACTTCAATCAACTTGCAGAATAAAAAGCCGATGTCTCTCACGTCCTTCTGAGCATTGCATTGACCCACGCAAATTTAGTGTACGCGTACTGCAAGTGATATACGCCATAATTAAATGAAACTATCAATGGGGATCATTTTTCAATTTCACTTGATCTGTTCGATCAAGCGGAAACAACGTCATTCGAGGGGTTACTTGACTTGAACCAGGCTGTCCTGAAACGAAAAGCTTTAAGAGAAAAAATGTAGCATGAGAAGACGCTTTAACGCCCATAATCCTGGGGAACGGCTTCAAGTGACAGAAGCACAATATTTCTTTTTATCCTGGCGGAACGATCTCATAGTATATCACACCACGATAATCTAGCAAAAATTAATTCCATCGTTTTTTGATCACGGTAAGCATTTTGATGTTAAATGGAAAAGCAGCTGTTTGAGAACCAGCCAAAGACAAAACAGACGTTCAAGTAAACCCCCTTTGAAATGATTTAAATTTAATTCAAACTTCTGCATTAAGCAAAGAAGGCTTATCTGCAACAGCTGCTCGAAAGTTACTAAAACCGCAAAATTCTCACAAAAGCCCGATCTAGTATGGAGACTGAAGTTCTGTTAGTTTTTCCAAAGCTAATCCAAACGGGCTATAGCAGTTTACTCGAATTGACGAAACCAAACGTATTTATCCTAAGTTTTCGATTTTCCACTTACTTCACTTACTTCATTACCGATCAGTGAAATTTTAGCTAAAGTAAATAAAGGCGGATAAACACAACCAATCTGATTTCGTACGAAAAACATTTGGTATTCCTTATAAAAGCTGTCTAAAATAGTAGTAAAATAGTAGTAAAATAGTAGTAAAATAGTAGTAAAATAGTAGTAAAAGTCCTATAGTGGGTCAAGGCCCACCATTCAATGTTCTACAGCGCTTCGCTTAATACATTTACTCATACAACGATTTTTCAAAATAAAGTGTGGTAAGGGCATCGATCAGGAAAGTAATCCGACCGAACCCATCTTCAACAGGCTTCGTCCCTGAGCCAAAACACGCGAGCTTACCAAGTTTTATTAAAATATATCAAAAATTGCGACGTGTACGTTGAGCTATAGATTTATTGTGAACACTTAATTATATTAGGGGTACCCATAACTAATCAATTATTTTGCATTCATAGACAAAATATTTTTTTCAAATGACATTTTTATTTTTTATTCGTTTATGTAATCACCGTCGTTCCTGCAAAAGTTCAACCCCCTCTTGAAAAAGTGGAGTGGGCGTGACTTAAAATATAACTTAAGATGCGTTTGGTCATCGGATAAGAAATTAAAATTTTTATTTCGTAACGAATGCTGCAGTGACCTGAACAGATGGTAGTCCGGCGGTGCTAGGCCTGGTGAGCATGGAATTGTTCCCCGAAGATCTTTATTGGTCTCAGACAACAGGTGTGGAGTCCATTTGCCGTGTCTATGTACGTTGCCAATTTCTTTTAAATGCCTTTGTACGGTGGACCGGGTAGACCCAAGGCTTCTGGATAGTTCCTTTATAGTTAACCTTGGATCGGACTCCACTAGAGATTTTAAGGCATCGTTATAATTGAAATAAAATAATTGATTAGTTATGGGTAACCCTAATAGTAATAGTAATCGGGAACACAACACATTAGATCATGCAGTTCTTCGACATCTTGAAGCTGGATCAGCAGTAGTAACTTTCATGGGATAAAATAACTCAATGCCTATAAAAGCATGCATGCTAGAGTGATTTAATATGTCGCTATATCGCACCAGGAAGAAAAGATTAAATTCACGATACTCGCTAAAATTTGAAGAACTACGGTGCGATTAACAAGCAACGAAAGGTTAGAGCATCGAAAACAATTTTCAACAATTAATTGAATGATTTAAGGGATATTGACTTCAATTGGAATCAAATTCTTTGTTATATTTACCGAATGCGTTATGCGCTTGAATGGGAGGGGAATATTGAATGAATTCATAGCTTTGATGACATCATCAATTTGCCCTTCTTTTGTTTCAAAAGATTACCTTCAAAGTTTCAGTTTACTACTCATAATATCTTCCTTTAATGATGAATCATCACAATATTTACTAAAAACTAAAAGCAAAAAATTTGCTGCTGATACATATTTCATGGCACGTGACTGCACAAATATTTGAAGAAACTAAGTGAACTAAAAAATCAAAAAGAAAATGATAAACAAACAAATAAAGAAAAAAAAAAAAAAAAAAAAAAAAAAAAAAAAAAAAAAAAAAAAAAAAAAAAAAAAAAAAAAAAAA
>KK502496.1:89119-106574 GCA_000688735.1 Glossina austeni | reverse complement strand
TATATATATATATATATATATATATATATAGATATATAAAATTTATATATATATATATGGAGCTCCTACCAAAATGAATCACTAATTTTATTAAGATTCAGATAAAGAACTCTGTGTTCGTACTGAAACTTTTCCAGTCGATCCAATGAATCATGTGTTGGTAATTTGCCGAACTCTAGAAGAAGAAGTAGAAGTTGTTCAGACTTTGTGAAAATATCGTTTGCCATATGCACGCGTTCCATAGCCGTACCTCACTGGCAAAATTCGCTGATTGCCTGATATTTCTGCTGCTGCCGAGGACAGTGAACAGTCGGTAGAATTTCTTAGTTTTAATTTTGAAGCTTATTTCATTAAATAAAATTAAAGTAAAGTTTAATTTTTGAGGTTTTATTTAAATCTCTCCTTATTTTTCTGCAAACGGAAAGACAAAATTAGTAGCAAAACGCCTTCCATCCTCTTCCATTTTACATACGCTTGCATGCGAAGCTTAGACGGAGTCCAAAAAGATTTCAAGATTAATTACATTTGTAGTGTAGGCTCTTAAAGGAGGGTAAGGGAAAAACTCTTCAGCGCAACTGCTTCTATTCAATAAATGAAATGAAACTTTGAGCCGGTATATAACTGTATATAACTGTAATAAGTTCAATTAATTTCGATTTTCTAATTAGAATACAAGATTCTATTTACAAATCTATTTGATATACTTCGTTAAATAAATGCGTGAATATGCGTAAATTTGGCATATGTTTAACGGAAAACGATGCAAAATATCACATGATACGTAAATGTAAAGTAATATTTATTATATCATACATAATAACAATTATTCGGAAAGTTGACTAACTGCCAATTCTTCATATTTAGAGGTCATTATAAAAATTAAATATTAATGATATTCAGCGAAAATTTCCTATGTATAATATAAAATTAAATTCCTCACAAAATTATAGAGAATAACCTGACGTGTTTATATCAAGCATTACGATATTATTGCCTTTGTAGTTTTTATTTTAATAAATTAAATTTAAATTCAATTAAAGGGCATGTAAATTTTTGTACCTTACATCGCTTGTGGTTCAAACGCATATCAATGAAGTTTAATGAAGGATGCACTTAACAATCGTTGGAAGTTGATATGAATCCATCCTCCTCATTATTCGGTATTACTTTCTGCATCGATCTCAGCTAATCTGTCCGTCTGTCCGTCTTGTTTCCTTGTGTTCCATCTACAGGCAGCAATTTTTGAGATATGTTGGTGAAAATTGGTCCACTGACATATGGCTGCACTCATTCGAGATGTTCATTTTTATTATTGACATTTGCGAGTAACTTCCAAATCCAATCATGAGGTAAAGAACAAACAATACTTCGTCACTTTCTTTCGCTTATTACTTACTTGTGAAAGTCTAATAATGCGGTGCAGAATTTCATATAACACGATTTTCATATAACGCAATACGAACCAATCGCATTGAAGGAGACTTGTCTGCATAATAAAAATTGATTCTATTCCATGTCGTTCCGAGAATTGTATACATCCATGCAAACTCGTATTAATCTTTACTTACCAAAACAGTTTCGACTGTAAGCATCGAAAGTGGGGTCACTTACACAATTTGAGTTAACTAAAACTAAAGCATACGGGAAAATAGGTGAAATTCATAGAATATTCTTGCGAACCACACCAGACACTATCTGCAACTTTACAAATTCGCTTACAATCACGTCCGTAGTTTAGAGGTAAAGCAGAGTTTCAGCTAGCTGTCTTAAATTATCAATCAACTTGGCTACGATATCGAAACATATCTCGAAATCAATCCTAAGCTCTTTAGTAAACTGTAAATAATGCCTTCCTTCGCTTAATAAGCGCGCCAGAACATTAATCAAGACTCCGCTTAAGATAAATCTGGTTAGCCACTTGCTGTCCTTGAAGGGAAACGATATTCCACATCATCATCGTTAGGCATTAAAATTTTTTATATCGTACACCTGCACCTTGCTACGAGGTAAATTAAGTTGCTGCGAATGTTTCACAACACGCAGAAGGACTTGAGATTGGCCCTCGGATCGACTCAGATCCGCTTTCTGTATCGATCTGAGCTTTTCTCTCCGTCTACTCGTCGGACGCCTGGTTTGCGTTCGCAGTTTTTCAGACACTTTGATGCAATTCGGCTACGAACCACTATAAAAAGTAGTTAGGATCGGACCATTTTTTCGAGCACTTCTCATATGACGTCTTATTTTGAAAAATCTTTATATGAATAACCTCACGAAACGAAGAAATGTATGGTATTTAATAGTGGGCGGTGGCTGGCTACAATGTTTTTGCTTGTTTTCTTTTACCCCATCCTGGCGACCGAGGATACAGGACCACAAAATATGCGTATTTCTAGAAAAAATTGTAAAACTACAACGGATAACAACAAGGGATGAAGTCTTGAGATAACTTCCAAAGTTATAGAACTGTGCCCTACAAAGCCGCGATTGACAAAAGCGGTGAATGTAACGGGACACCACATCTTCAAAGAGCTAAGCGCACTACGCATTTGTTCTTCTTCTTTCTCGTATTAGGGCCAAGCCCGTCCAAATATTGAAAAGACGCGCTTTCTATTAGATAGACAGCTTCCCTTAGGCGCTGTAAAGGATATCGGGATGAATGACGTGATCTACGCAACACACATCCTTTCTTCCTCCACATCAGTTTAGGCATTAATTAGGCATTGAATAAAGTGAAAGCAAAAAACAAAACCGAGAACAGAAAAGCCTAAGAGAGTTCTTACCGTCCATGCCTCCGCAATCTATTGTGCGTCAAATAACAGGCATTTTTTGACTTTTTCTCTCAAGGCGTATGTGATCCTCTTACGTCGTTCATACATCTACATGTATGTGTAAGTGTGTGCATAAATATGTTAAAAAGTTTCCGGTTGTTTACGTGAAAATGTAGAAAAATATACGCATTTTTAAATGTAAATGGATTCCCACTCCGCAAAAATGTAGACCTTAAAGTATGCCAATTGTCTCGCTAAAATTGCGATAGAAGAGATGGAAGGCCCGTCATAAATTTTTTTTCTTTTTTTTTTTTGAATAAAACCATGTACACTTTTTCGCGTGCACACACTCTCATAAGAACCCATCACTCTTTCTATATGGATATGCATATAATTGTATACACTGAGGTTGCCACCAATGTGTTGTGGATGTGTGTGCTCACCACACACATATGTATGCAACCACTAAAACAATATCATTATGTAAATTGTTGGAGAATGTAAATGTGTTTATTAATAATAGCAACACTTTTATGCCAATTGTACCGCAACTAAAGCACTTCAACAACAACTAGAAGGAAAAAATAAACTACATTTACTGCAAGCGTAGAATTTCTATAGATGTATATGTTTAAGTGTACACAATTACATCTTTAGTTTAAATGAATATATGCACAAATACATGCGGATTTTAAGTAAATACAATGTAAGTGAAGAAGAAATAAATGAAAGAACTTTAAGGTATCTTTCCTCCAAACCTACATCAGGAAGAACGTGCAAAGCAAGTTAAAAGCGTCCAAAAGTAATGGCGGTACAAGTTAAATAATGAACGAAATTCTTTTCGAACATTAAGAGAACTAAAATACATTTTTGAGCTCAAAAATTCATAGAAGATTTTGTTCAATTCACTCTTGGGATGTTACTTATGCCTGCAGGCAGGATGCAAAAGGCAGAGCGAGGAAATAAAATTTCTATATCTTCGACTTCAAAGTGGAAGTAAATAAGCCGACGAACATAACGACTGCACATAGGCTTGCTCTACAAAACGGCAGCGACGAGGTGCGGTAGTCTGCTGTGCCGCATACGGCCAAGTCCAGGGCATGCGGGTAAAAAAGCTTAGTAGCCTTGGTACCGGACTTGATCTTACCTCCGCACCTGCAAATTTCGCATGGAAGTACCTACTGTACCTGAGGACAACAGATCCCACTCAACCCGATGCTTAAGACATCGCAGATGTTGGTTAGTCTACAGTCTGCACGAAGCGGTAGGGTTTTGTCTCCCATGGCACACTCTATAGAAAATGAGATATCGTTTGCCGCTCTTCCTTGTCCGCGGCAGAGAGTACCCAGGCAATAGCCGAAAGCCCTTGTCCACACATAGCCGCGGCATTAGACAGTGTGAAAGGTGCGACTATCAGCTGCCGTGAAGTATTTTTGCATCACGTGAAAAATCTTGTCCTTTGACTTCTGCATCCGACGCTTTGAATGTATATTCTGTCCAAAGAACGTGAATTTGTATTCTTATGTTAGGGAAAGCAAGAGACGCCGATTCCTCTACGTTGACGCTGCCAACGTACAGATGAGAGAGAGATAGAAAGAGAGAGAGAGAGAGGGAGAGAGCGAGAGAGAGAGAGAAAGAGAGAGAGAGAGAGAGAGAGAGAGAGACAGAGACAGAGAGAGAAGGAGAGAGAGTTTCCATCGTTTATCCTGCGCGATTATTTTGGACCTTTACTTTGGATAACCGTATTTGCACGACCTTGGATGCTTGAACACTTAGCTAATAACGATTGAAAGTTGCTTAAAATTCAAAATTTTGCCCATAGCTAAGGACTATTTGTTCCTCCCTTTGTTCAAAGCATATGCAATTCTTCCACTCTTTCATAGGGAACTTTCAAAGGCAACTGGAATCTAGTAAACCCAATAAAGTAGGAAATTTAATGCTATTGTTACGAACTTCGCTTTTCTCGATACGGTCCGTACCGCTAGATCGTGGATATTATTTTCAAGAGAAATGTCCTACAAAATTCTTTTGAACTTAAAGTTTCTTTATTTACAATCTATTTCTTTAAGGGTAGAATGATTTACATTTTACTTTGGCAATACTCCCGACTTCTCAACTCTAATATTCTTTTTCGACTCAAATGTTCTCGTACGACTCAATGTTCTTGTCCGACTAACTCTGCCTTCCACAAATAGTCCACTTATATACATTTTTGTAAGCATGTTATTATCATCCAACTTCATGGCTTCAGTTTTAATCCGTTAATCTGCTTTTCCGCTAATCGTTTTCCTCGGCCGGCAGCTGTATGACGCGCCGCGAATGTGCACTTGGGTTCTTCCCTGTCTGTTTTTCCGCTAATCTTTTTCGTCGGCCGGCAGCCGCATGACGCGCCGCGAATGTGCACTTGGGTTCTTCCCTGTCTGTTTTTCCGCTAATCTTTTTCGTCGGCCGGCAGCCGCATGACGCGCCGCGAATATGCACCAGGGAATTTTGTTAGTTGGGAAAAATCAATTAGTTAGCATTAACTGGGTTTGGGATTTTCGTAACATTATTATAAGACCCAGATAGATATCCAGACATGTATTTAACTTGCGATTTAACTCTTATCGGTAAGCGAACAGATATTTGCATAAACTTGACAAAAACACTGCGAATTAAAGATGAGTCAATGATCAAAGAGAATGAGGAAACTCGAGGAATGCTCGCAATATCAACATGATTTTAAAGTCCAAATAGAGAATTTGAGTGAAGCCAATAATAAAGATATAATCTTATCACCCAAAACAGTTTTATGAGGTGCCCAGGTCATAAAATAACTTTTCATTATTAATCAGTAGGTAACCACCAATACTTTAATAATACAATAATTGAGGGAAGACTAACAAATGTCACCCCCTAATGTTTAACGTTCATTGAACTCACATTAGCTAATCTTTGGCAATTGATTAACTTGGCTACGCACATTGTACAGAAATTTATCCTGTTCTCTTGTTCTTTTTCATTTTTAGTTCTCTCTCATCGTTGAACATTATTTCTCGTATATGTATCAAGGCAATGAAAAGATTAATTCCTTCACTAGGTTTCGTTTGCAAAATCCTAAAGTTGGAAAACTAAAAATAAGATTTATGCTTAAACTTACTCATCAACCTGTAGAGAAAAAAACAACAACATCAACACAATAGCACTGGAAGAGAATATTTGGTGTTTCTGAAATTGTTCACAGGCTTAGTGTTATTAAGAGACGACGAGAATACGGTGTATACTAATTGAGGAAAATTGAGGGGGGGAGAAGAGCATAATACCAAGTTCCACATGAGCAGCTTAGCAGTAGGTAAGAATCCGACTACCAAGTCGGTGTTCGGGGCTTCGAATTTCAAGGGTCGTAGCTATAGTGAGTGCTTAGTCGGTAAGGGCATAACACTTGGGCACACCCACAAGTTTCCTATCTCTTTTTCGACGTTTTCCTCACCAGCACCGTCTTGCACGAATAGAGAGGACATCCCCCCAGAGTGATTGGCCATATTAAAAAGAAGTTGCGGAAATTTGTTCCCGAATTAGTACATTAATCAGTTTGAAACTTTGCAAATTTTACCTAATTTCAACTTTTCGTTAATAAAATCGCATCCCAATAAAAATCCATTGTAGGGGGAACCTAGAAAGCTACCCACATTAACTATTTTGTTAAAGATCTTTGTGCAAAAAGTGAGGGCGAAAATGTGCGCTGTTTTCTTTTTTTAATTACTCACAAATTCGGCGGAGCTCTCAGCCGATATCAGTTTTTTTCCGCCTCTAGCGATGGGTCACTAATTCGCCAATGCATCAAAAGAGCAATACAAACTTGACAGAAAGTAAACGACAGCATTTTCATGATTTTAAAAAGACTGCCTGAAAAAAAAAAAGTTTCATATTTTAATTATTTTAGATGATAAGAGATGATACCGTGCATATGATAAGAGATTCCATTCTATCAGTTGTTGTTGATTCGTTATTACTATTAACTGCACAAGTAAGGGTCCGTTTGTTGCGCCAAGGTCGAAGTAATGGTTTTCTTTTAGTGCTTTAATAATGCGACTCGCAAAATTTTACTTCGTCTACATTTGGCTCGCATTGAAAATTATTCTCCTGAAACTCAAGGTTTTCATTTCTCCTTATCGTCAAATGTAATCTTTGCAATAATCTTGTTCAGCACACAAACACTTACGCTACATAGATCCACTTTGTTGCAAAACGAAATGAAAATTGATTTGACAAAGAAATGCCAGATTGAGACAGACAGACAGGTATAACTGTGCTTGCGAAGATGTGGACGCATCTCAAGGTCTTTGCTTCATCTTATTGTTGAACTCGAAACTCTTCTCTTCATTTTTTGCTAACGCATCCTTGAAGTTTACAGAATAGTAGCGTCTGTTGTTTTCTAATCTTAAAGCTAACGTTTCAGAAACGTTCACTTCATGTTTTCCTTTATCTAATAGTTTCTCGCGGAGTTCTCTCCTGTACCAAAAATATTTGCCAGATTTCGATATCAAAGACAGAAACCGCTCAGTTAAAAGTCAGAACATACGCTTGCTTGATAGCAATTTTAACAGTTTTCTGTATATAGAAAATATCTTGCCGAGCACTTGCCTTTGTACTCTTCACGATAGTTTTTTCTATTAGTTCTTACTTTTTTAGCAAATTTTGTAAGCATGAATTTGCTAAAGCACTTCGGTACCTATATCCATAACTATTTATTGTCAAAACGCAACTAAATAGCAAGTAAGGATACTATATGCACTTACGACCGAATCTTCTATGCCCTATCTTGTTATCTGTGGAATTCCTTTGTGGTGTTCGCGATATTGAATTTATAATTAACACGCTTAGCTTCTCGCACTCTATTCTCCAAGTCCTTCTATTTGATACCCAATTGATTATATTGCAAAGAAAAAATTAAGCCTCCACGTTATGGGGTCGATCACACTTACTGTAGAATTAAGACATTTCTGGCCAGATAATATATCTTCACGTGAGAAATATTCAGAATGGTTTTCAACATTTTTGTCTTGTTTATCTTATGAGCAATAGGCAGAAAAAAAATTAAACTTTAGACCATTTATAACTTTGTGTAGGTGTGGCTGATTTTTTCTTTTTCGTTCAAGTGCTGCAGGACGAGCCATAAAGTACAAATGCAAACTTCTATCGTTGTATCTATTGTGATTTATAAGTAACGAGCAAAAAGTGAAATAGTTTTTGTGTTTGAAAACAGAGGTGTTTTCAGATTATTATGCTGCACTATGGTCATATGTTTTGACCGATTTGTCGTATTCGCAAGAACTTCCAATGTTTTTGCCGTATTTGACGCGGATAGTTTCATTTTATCGATCCGGGGAATGTTGACCACAGACATTACACAGGAAGGCAGGCAGGCAGGCGGGCGGACGGACTTGCCTAATTCGGTTTAGAATCGGTTTAGATCACGAATATATACACTTTATGGAATGGCTGAAGCTACCGTCTGGATGTTACAAACATTTTGACCAAACGAATATGCCTCTCATCCTTTATTAAAATATTATAGTCGGCCAAGGCCGACAACTGAATAACCTCCACAACGCTTCATGTACTTATTAAAATTAAGTCTTTTATTATTATTATGATTATTATTAATTTAGTCGGTCAGTTAGTCAGTTAGTTAAGCTATCAGCTTTATTGAAGACCGTACGGTAAATTTGAACACACGACCGTCGAGCTATCAATCGAAATCCTTAAAAAAATTAAATTATAAGCCGACTTACATTGTCTTACATTGGAGAAAGTCCAAAACATGGATCAATTTGGTTCAAACTCATGTTTGGTTCAAATACATTAAGAAATTATAAGAAAAATTATTATTTTGAACGAATTTTTATCATAAAATACTAACTAAATCTTGTTGTTTTAAAAGAGCTTCATTTTTTAGAACAGAGTTAGATAAGCGATCTCCACGCACCTAAATTTTCCACATTCATTAATGCTCCAGAATATTAGGTGATTGCAAAAGTTCGTGAATTTTTTTTTTTCTGGCACAAACACACCTTCATGGACCGCACTTTGATCAATTAATCGTTAATAAAATCGATGCAATTCTTCAACAAAATTGAAGAAGGTTAGTACTTTTCATCTTATGACAACGTTACAGAATTAAATGTTTTCGAAAAAACTGTTTTGCAGAGTTCGCATGAGGCTGTGTACCACGATCTTTAACAACAAGAAACTTTAAGAAGAATGATAAACGGTGATGGAACATATGTCGTTCGAACATCATCGGAGTTTCGTAATGCTTTGTGTTTGATATTCCCACGTTTGGGGCCCGCATTATGTATAAATTATGTAATACGCAAATAATATATATAAACATTTGTTTATTATTGTTTGCAAAAATTTTGATCAGGCGACTTCTACAGCTAAGGATGATAAAGAAAGGGAAAATACCAGTGAGCATAACGGTTGAATTCGATAATTTTGACCGTCCTCTACATAAGACAACAGTTTTCCATTTAATGTTATTGATTTATTCAGCGTACGTCGACGTTAACCATGGAGCGCTCAAAATCTTCCTCTTCCAAACTCATTACTTTTGTTATTTATTTGAAGAAATGCTGCCAAAGCTCAAGAAACACGTTTAGAGGATTAAGGTGATTCTGCTCTTTCATATCCCAAATTCCGGTTTTAGGTTCAACGGTTTAAAAGTGACGACACGACAAGTATGGCGCGTTCAGATCGGTGCAGCATGGCTCGGCTGACACGCGGGTCCACAGAGTTAAAGAGGTGCGAAAATCGGTCGGTGGGTAAATCGCTGCCAAACCAAGATAAGTTCTTTCAACATGATATTGCCATGTGGCAATGAAAGCGATGGAAACTATTTTTATTTATATATATATGGTACCAATTTTCCACAGCAAATGCCTTTTTCAAGTGAAAAAATGATCAATATTTTTGCAAACACCTAACATCCGTCGTTTTATGAATAGTTAATAATTTAAATGCCCCTTTCAGTCCTGGAAATATAAGCGAAGCATCATTGTGTCGATTCTCTTACATTTATTCTTCTACTCCTCAAGGGAAAACTTTAAATCCAAAAAAGAAGAACACATGAACAGTTTAGTTGAGGTTATGTAGCTCGAGAACACATTAGAAATCGACATTAATGGTGTTTACCCTCCACAACACAGAGCCGAAGCTGCAGGTGCTTTAACTATGAACTCAAAGTTTTCATATCGATTAATTTCCCGAAATCCTGACATTGGATGGCAAGGCAAAACTTTAAATCCAAAAAAGAAGAACACATGAACAGTTTAGTTGAGGTTATGTAGCTCGAGAACACATTAGAAATCGACATTAATGGTGTTTACCCTCCACAACACAGAGCCGAAGCTGCAGGTGCTTTAACTATGAACTCAAAGTTTTCATATCGATTAATTTCCCGAAATCCCGACATTGGATGGCCATCTTATACATCCAGCGATTTTAAGATTATTTTCATCAGGTTTTTTTCTTTTCAAAAGCAAAGTTCACCAGTATAATCTCACAGTAATAGAACATTTGCAGAAAAATATATGAGATGAAATTCAGGGACTTAACGAGCTGATGTGCAAGAAGGCATTGAAAATTATCTGATACTCCTATGGAGTATCATGGCCTGTAAACGCCGTTGTGGTAGACATTTTTGATATGTAATTGTAAAGGATCATAAACATTTTACGTATATATTTTATTTGCTATATTCTAAAAAACATCGTACACACACATCCGTTGAAAAAATGTTAATTCATTTAAAATAGAAGCAAATTATGTTCAAGTCTGGTAAACGAAAAAACACTTGTACCGCCCAGAAGCATGCTGCGGACATCCTACAATATTACAATATTCTGAATCGATTTAAGTATGTCCGTCCGTATTATGGCTGTGATAAACAAACATTTTTGGTTCCAAAAATAAAGCTATCGGCTTAAAATTCGGTAAACATATTGGAAGATGTAACGTAAACGTTGGTATTAAAAAAGCGGGCCAAGTGAGCCAATGGACATAAACTAAAAGCAACTCTGTTAACGAAAGGCAGAAGTAGTTTTCTTACTCATTACCCCAATTTACACCACCCAGAGATGATATTTTTCAAAAGGCAACTGTTTCACTTATGACGAGTTTCGGAAAATGCGATTGGTTGTTAGTGAAAGAGTCGTCCGACCCGATGCAGTTTCAAAGTCAATGTACCAAATTTAATCAAATTATGTCGATAATTACATTTTGTGTATTGAATTGAAAGCATATGGACAGACATTAAATGGGCTTAAATCGATTCAGGATTATTTTCTTCTTTATCGATTGAATGAGTTCATCTCAAATTATTATTTTTGGCTATGCATACATCCGGACATTATTAATATATATACTCATAATAAGTGCTGTAGCGTACATCAATAATAAAAAAAATCTTATTCGACTAAGCAATATACATACTTTGGTTTCTGCTCTTTTGCCTCTTTATCTCTCTCTCTCTCTCTCTCTCTCCCTCTCTCTCTCTCTCTACTTTCACTCAAAGTCTGATTACGACGAGTGAAAACTTGGAATAATATCGTATTTGTTTGATTTTTATATTTAGAGAATTGTATAGGGCATCGCGCGTATCATTTTATACGATTATTATTATAAACTAATATTACTATTATTATTATTATTATTATTATTATTATTATTATATATATTTTTAATATTTTATATATAAATCTAACATGAAGTATTTTTAGTTAAAACATAAATTATCCTGCAAAAAAGTTATGTTTTATGTTATACGTCATGTATGAAAAAATGTGTATATTCTGGTAGCGTACCTTACAATTAATTAGGAATAAATAAAGTTCACAATGATTAAAAACTTATCCAAGGGAAGAGAAATGGTACAATTAGAGAAAACAAAATACAAAAAAAAAAAAAAATTCAACGAAAACTTAAATATTAAAAAGAGCAATATTCAATAAAAAAAAAAAAAATAAAAAAAGTAGAATAGAATAAAAGCATACGGAAAAGTTGGTTGACAATAGTCCCAACGTTCAATCAACTGAAATTAAAGATCGATTAATGGAAAAATCAATACGACACAATGATGAGAGAAACCAAAAATTACAATTTTTTTTTTTCACTAATATCTAGGGGAAATGTTCCCGCATATTACGACAACATGTGAATTGCTTAGCTCCATGTTTTGGGTAAACTGAATGGGCCGTAACGTTGATGACAGTCTACGGCTCTCACTGCGAAATAATAGCGTTGACCTTCTTGGAATTGCGTTAGAGTGACCGCCATGGGAAGAAGCATAGCTTTCACGTCGCCGACATGACGCCACGAATCAACAGACGGCGGCCCTGCGGTCTCCTGATAGGCATAAATCTGATAGCTTACACAATCATCGTAATGATCAAGTGACTCCTCCATTGTCCACGAAATCACTATACCGTTATCGAGATTACTAATACGTATGGTAGGCCGAGGCGGTGGTAATTTCCAGCTGGGGTTAAAATTTTGCGGGGGCGTCGTAGGTAAAGGTGCTGGATGACTATATTTTAAACGTTGCTGAGCAGGACTATTTGCAGACATATTTAAACGTGTTATACTTGTGCCGGACGGTGCACTCAGACCAGAGTATATAGAGTTTTTAGCTTTATTTAATAAAAAAAAAAACAAGGCAGAACCAATTAAAGTTTATATAATTGTTTTATATCAATTTCTTTAATAATTATTTACTCACCGTTCGGCATTGGAGCTATTGCTCGCAGCTTATTCGCGGCAATTTGGTTGCTAGGGGTTACACGGGCCAATGGAGGGGCCGGACGGCTGTACGGCATCGGAGTATTAAAGTTACTTTGTGAGGGTAAACTGCGGCGTTGTGATGTAGTGGAAATAACAGCTGAGCCCGTTGAAACCGACGCTGGTGGTGCAGGTGGTGCTTCATCTTCATCAGTTAAATCAATAACTGCCTTCTCTTTCGGTTTAGCTGGTGTAATGCTTACCGACGTATTTGTGCCACTTAGATGATTAATAGAGCTCAGGTAATTTTCCATTACTACTAAAGGCGTCGCAGAACTTGTAGCATTATTGTTGTTATTTGCTGCAACCATTATATCGGAACGCCTTTGCATAATATCCGTACCTAACGGCTTCGATTGGGTATTAACGTTAGGTGTACTTGCCCGTTGTCTACAATATTAGAGATCAAATTGTTTTAATACATGTTTTTTGTTTTTTCTTTTAAAAGCAATATAATTATAAATTGTCCAATACTTAATCTCATTGCTATAGGCACACTTACCCACTTGCAGGAGTAACAGTACGAATCAGTTGTGGTGGTTGTTGTTGCAACTGCTGACGTTGTGGATCCCGCGCTGGCACTGAAAATTGCGATCTTTGCATGGTAGCATTACCACCGACAGTGCCGCCGGCTGAGTTAACGGTAGCACTTGCGTTGGATCCAATATTTTTATTTAATATTCTTGGCTGAGCCAGTTGGTTAGCTGTTGTCGACAGACTATTGGTACGATATACCGCGGAATTGCTAGAATTTGGTGTGCTACTCGCAGCAGCGGTATTCATAGGACGGGTTGGTGTTATTTTCTGCACACAACCGCGTCGTACATTTACAGGAACTACCGCTGTCGGCATAATATTATTAATACGTGATGAACTTGCAGATAAACTTTCGGAACCAGATACGTTGTGAGCAATGGGTCTTTGCGGTGTCACCAATTGCTGGGCCAAAGGTCCTTGGGGACGTTGCGGTGAACATTGTGTGCTACTGCCACCTGTTTCGGATAATGGCTTCTTATTGGGAATATATACCTGAAGACCAACCGCCCGTGTGATTTTCACCGGCATTATAAACTGAGAATTACGCTGCTCAATATCTTTCACCACACGACTGTGAACCATTTCAAGATCGCGAAATTGCTTCGTTAGCTCGGTGAGCTTGTTACGTTGGCTGCAAATAATTTTCTCCTGTTTTTCGACCAAATCACGCATGTCGGCAAACTCGCTTTTGTGAATGATTGCTTCCACCAATTTTTGTAAAACTAATTCTTCAAGATCCTGCTTAGTCATTTTATTGAAAGATTTATGGAATTTTTTGTAAAACTCCAAGCTAAGCTTGTATTCTTTAGAATTCACCGCCTCATCGAATATGGGAGGGGGGTAAAGGGGAATGGGTGTATCAGACGGCACGAATTTTAGTGAACCGCTTAATTTTACGGAGCTCTTCTCTTCGTTCGCAGCAGGAGATGGAATTGGTTCTTGTTTGGGTGGCGTTTCGGCCCTTTTAAACTTTTTACATTGATCTAAATTTTCAGGTACATCATCGCCTTCTATTTCAATAACATCGTGTGAACGTTTAACTGCAACAACTGCGCCTTCCATTTTCTCTTCTTTCGAATTTACCGCGGTCTGTTCTTTTTCGGGTTGAGTCTTCGTGTCAGTTTTATCTTCGTCTTGCGTTTCTGTAGACTCTAGACGTTCGGCGTTTAAACTTTCAGTATTAGTGGATTCTTCATTTTCCTGATTTAATCTTGTACGCTTCGAAGCCGGTTCATCCTCGTTTCTCTCTTCTCCGCCTTCCACTTTTAGCTCAGTTTCTACAATTTCCAAGTCTGCATCATTATCTTCGTTATCGTCGTCGTCTTCGTTTTCGTTGTCGGCCTCGGCTAATGAAGGATCCTCACTAGCACCTTCTACGGGCTTCGCTTCTTGCAACAAGTTACTGCTGCTACTGCAATTGCTAGCCATTTCGTCAGCGTCTGCGACGGGTGTACTACATTTTTCCTCCACAGACTTTTCGCTATTAAATTCATCACGAGCATTATCTGAATTATCCGGTTGCAGTGACGGTTTTGACTGACCGTTCGGCTCCTGATTAAGCGTTTTGTTCTCTTCTAATGAATCTTTTGTAGTCCCAGTAACGATAGGTTCCAAAGTTGGCTTCGATTTCATTTCACCATCTTTCACAGTTTTAACTTTGCTCGTTTCGTCATCCTCTTCCTCATCATCTAAAACAACTACATCTTCTACATTTTCTTTGCAGTTAGAGATCGTGTCCTTTTCATTTGTAGTTATGGAGATTTCCGTTAACGTCTCAGACTTATCCTGACCCTTTTCTACAGTTTTCTCCGGTTGTAGAGATTTTTTCGCTTCAGTAGTTGATACATCGTCTGTCTCAATTAATGACTCGTCTGACTTTTCCACAAAGAATTCAATTTCATCATCAGAGCCTTCAAGATCTGGTTTGTTAACTGAGGGCTCCTTTTGTGCGACATTATCAGTGGGCGCCTTCTTTCTATTTTCTGCTCCATCTGTTTTAAGCTCCTGCCGTTCTGCTTGTGTCTCTTTGGACTGATGGCACTGAAGCTCATCATCATCATCTAAGCAGAGTGTAGGCATTTTACCATCTTTTTTAGCGTAGTTCACTTCAACTGTTTCTTTAGTGTTTCCCTTCGCTGCGTCTTTATTCGATTCCACTATTGATATTACTTTCGGCACTTCGGCTTTACCTGCAGAAGTTTCAGTGTCTTTTATTACCTTTTGTTCTTCTTCAGTCTTATTTTCTTTAATAATCTCGGGAGTCGTTTTTTTTTCGTCTGCAGAGTTTTCTTCAATTGCGGTAATTAACGGGCTTTTGTCACTAAGAACAACCGAATTATCACTGATATCCTGAGTTAAGGTTAGATTTTCTTTCGTAGCAACCTCATTAATTGTGGAAGAAGAGCTCGCGATAGCCGCTTCTTCACTAGTTTCTACGATCTCTTCTACCAGCGATAGGTTCTTTTGACTTTTTTCGGTTGATTTAAATAAATTCTCAGGCGGGGGGCCAATAACAATTTCAATTTTACCTGTCTGCGATATTACTTCTTCTACTGGTTTTGATTTATCAATTTCGATTTCCAATTTGTATTTTGTTTTTGTATCAATCTCTTCAATTATTTCCTTATCCTTTTTATTCGCAAATATTTCCGGCTTCTCAGTGATGCTATCACTTTTTTCCACGTGGTTTTCTTTTTCTATAGATAAGATAATTTTCTCAGTGGAACGTTTGTCTTCTTCTTTAAGTTCTTTAAGTTCGGCATTCTTTACTGGATCATCTTGAACAATATCATTAATTTTTGATAGCAAAGTGTCGAGATCATCACCAACATTTCTTTCATCATTGGTGGAGCTTATAATAGATGTTAACGAATCTAACTTATCACTGTTTACAATTGTTGGATTGGGAGCAACAACTGTTGCACCAATATTATCTGACGAACTAACAACATCATCACCCGCCAATAAAACATCTTCTAACTCTGCACTAACCGGTACGTCTAAGTCGTTATCGATACCAATTAGAGAAGAAACCACATCATCGGTAATCGGAGAAGATTTTTCTAAGAGTTGAAAATATAAGTCGTTTATAAGCGTCTCGGATCCGGTAAAATTTTTCTTATTCCCAATGACTTACCACTGGCGCTTGTTATTAAATGATTTTCCAAATTATTTAAGGTCAAGTCAGTCATAACTGAATCGCCATCATTTACACTAGTGTTAACATCGCTTTTACTGGTTGACATCAAATCATTAAAATCCATTGATGTGTTTTGCTTAATTTCCATCATTTTGTTTAAGGCTATTTTTTTTCTTTTTGTTTTTTTTTATAATAGTTTCTTCAGTTTATCACGCATTCATATACACAAACGAACAAACTATTAGTTGAGCATATAAGAGTTTGTGCAACTCTGCAATAAGAAAAAATTTCATTCATTATTGAGTTTGCTTAAAAATCGCTTAAATTATTACACATCATTAGCATCATCTTCAATCATCTTCAGACAAGTTCACTGAACATACGCTTTAAACGCCGTATGCAAATTTTGCAATTTCACTTGTACGTGTCATCTATTTGACGAAGTAATCAAGTAAAGAGTATATAATATCGATTGCATATTCTGAATTTCGATATAAAACCAATTTAAATAGACCGTGCCAAAGCCAGTAGGACCGCTTTATATTTATCGACAGTGCACCGAGTCAATAGTTTACAGCGACTTTAAAAGTTAATTAACTCATCTCCGAAATTTATACAATGGTAATGAGAATTATAATAGATTTTGTGGACCTACCTCCGCTTTTGAATCTGACCTTTATTCCCAAAATAAACAGATCTGACAACTATTTTTTATTCGCAAACATAACTCCCCCAAGATCAACTACTTTCGAACTTATGTATATATTTATTTTCTCCCTTATATATATATATTCTACATATCTCTTCATTTTTTGGCCTACTTAATGGCAAATGTTCCCACGCCAAAGTTCGCGACCAATTTATCAACATACAGTATTATAGAATTATTTGATCGATGGTTACTTCATTTATGTAGACCACTATTATAGCTATGATTAGTATTTCCGACAAATTCAAAAAATAGGTGGTACCGAAATAAACAAACAAAAATAATAAAATTTAAGAAAAATATATACAAAATAAAAAAATTACCATTTATATATGTATACCTGTATAAATATACAATGGATCCTTCATATATATACATAAGTATTTAATATAGATACAATACATATATACGTATATAATATATAAATATATAAATATATACGTATATATATATATATATATATATATATATATGCATATGTAT
>KK502496.1:64837-89073 GCA_000688735.1 Glossina austeni | reverse complement strand
ATATATATATATACATGTATATATATATATATATATATATACATATACATATACATATATATATGTATATATATATATATATGTACACGTACACACATGCGTATGAAATTATATATTATATATAGATATAAATATATACATAAATATACATATAATATAATATATAAATATACATATCTACTAACATATACATACATATTTTTTGTATATATTCATACATACATACATATATATACATATTAATATATACATATATACATATTATATATATATATATATATATGTACATATATATGTATATATATATATATGTACATATATATGTATATATATATATATATATATACATGTATATATGTAAATCGGATTTAACTCCGATTTGTAGAAAGACGGGAAAGTCTCAACTTTTTGCACTCTTTTTGTTGCTTTTTCTTTTCTTGAAAACCTAACCTCAAATTACTTTTACGTATAAAGACATTTGCTTTATTAATCAATTTGACTTTACAGTGTTCCCAACGCAAACAAGCAACTATACATGCGTGTAATAAATTATTAACGTAGCTGTGAAATCTTACTTAAGGATCATTGTGGAAAAGCCAGAAAATTTCTAATTTAAGGAATAAAATGAAAATTAAAATAATTACATTTTTTTTTTCTTAAAAAAAGATGGCGCTACCTGTCAGTACAAGCATTAAAAGGAGAAAGAGAATGCTGATAGAGAGAGAGAGAGAGCAAAATGAATAAAAAAGAGACTAATGAAATAAGTCGCAACAAAGCAATCTTATTATATAACCTTAAATAAGTAGAAGAGTGAAGACAGAAAAAAATCGGAGATATATACTTACATATATATATATATATGATCGACCGATTTTCTTGATTTACTGACGTAGAAGGCAAAACGCTTACAACCAGGCCATACGTAAAACCAGAAAAACAATATAAACCAAAACGCGACCGTACGTAAACACGTGAAACACAGAACTGAACAACAACTACAGAGACACGAAAGATACTGCCTTAGTATGATTTCGTTTATGTACTTTTTAACGTTCGGGTTTGAAAAATAAGTTCAGACTGTACAAACGAAAGAAACGAAAGATGACAAGAGAAGGAAGGGAAGAGGGTAAGAGAGGAACATATGAAGAACACTAAACGGATAGGTCGGAAAAGGTCCACATATTTAAGGAAACTCTATCTAAAGATGTTAATAATTAAAGTTAAGGCGTTTTAGCACGACAAGGGGGGGAGAAGAGGCTTAGAGCACGACGGATACTTATATGCGGTCATACAGGCTAGTATTGATAAATGGACGTAGATACAAAAAAGAAACTCGTCTTTTTTTTTATTATTGTGACCTTAATGCACAAGAGTTGTTGTTTTTGTTGTTTTACAGAAAAAGAAGAAATCATTACGGAATACCGCCCAATATAGAAAACCAAAAAAAAACAAAAAAAAATGTTGTTGTGTTAACCATTAAAGGTAAAGCTATTGTACTCCTTAACGGTCCTCAAATTAATTAGGGGCTCGAAATGATTTTTAGTTTAATAAATTCAATCAATTTTTCTTAATTACAAAAGTATATAAAAACGATTCACAGGTTCCACAAAATGTCTATAAAGTGGAAGCTATATATACGTGGACGCTATTTAGTAAAAACGAAAGCGTGCACGTATGCATACACACATATTCAAGCACAAACAAATCGACTTTGGTATCTATCTGAAAAATTTTGCCAATATTCAGATACTTTCTTCAGATATTTTAAAACTTTTAAAATGTAAAAAGAAGACAAGAAGAAGAAAGCAAATCAAATCAATACATGAATGAAACTTTAACGTTACACTCGTTAAGATTCTAAAGTCTTGCAATTAAATATATACAGACATATACATATATATGTATATATGCTTGCTCAGATAAAAAGTATCTACTTACAAGTCCCTCTCGTGTCCGAGCGTATACGTTTTCCTTGGCAATAGGTGCGCGGAAGAAATTTAATATACTTTACTGAAACAGTTCTGAATTATGTAAAATAAAAGTAAATCATCCACATAACAATCATAAACAATGCCTAAGTAAATGCAAAAAGTTATGACCATAAAGCATTTCTTTTTAATTAGTATTATAAGCGCAAAGCTTTGATGGATAATTTTGAATTTTTATTTTTTTTAATTTTTTCAACTTTTTTTATTATTATTATTATTATTTTTATTAAAATTTGTTTTTAAATATATTTGTCTTTCTTTCTTCTTTCAATAGATTAATCAGCCAGATGGATGTGGAACATAAATTAGTAACATATCCAGACATGGGTGTACTTTGTATAGTATACATACACAAAGCAAGACGCCAAGAGCTTCATATTTTTGTGTGGTTTGAGTAAAAATCTATACTAGTTTTATAAACTAAGGAAAGAAAAAAAAAAAAAAAAAAAAAAAATATTGAATATTGTGTGCCCCTCTCCCGACTATCAAAAACTAGGTCCATTAGGATATCTTTAAATTTTTGAAAGCATTCTACGAGAAATATCAATCGTTAATAGTAATTATTATCTAATCGGATTTATGGATAAGATTGAAAGAGCGTAAGAGAGGGATAGGAATAATTTTGTATATGTATTCACGCAAACACATATGAATAATGTATTCAGAAAATATTTCGATATACAAGGGGAATCAAAGTTACGAATTTATTTTCATCTACTGTTGTAGTACAAAAATAAATTTTTAAATTTTTTGCTGTAAAGTTACCTCCTATATATATATATATTTTTTTTTTTTTTTATTATTATTATTTTATATATATATATATATATACACATATATATTTGAACTCTTAGTTCAAATTAATTCTCTCTTTCTCATATTTGCATTGTCGCACTATGGCCCGCCTAACTGTTATGCGTATAAGAAGTGTAAAAAAAATTAATCTGTACTGACTGACAGCAATCAGCCATAAGTTTGGAAATTTATAGTTCATTCATTCAACTCTACACCCTAGCAACAAGTAAAAAGATTAAATTCGCAGAAACGGAAAACTCGATTGTTCAGATTTTGAAGTTCTGTGTTGATCAGCGGATCAATGAATACTAGTACATAGGAAGCCAGATATAAATATACGTATATATATATACATATGTATGCTTTTGTAGAATCATCTCTGGCCAAAGAAAGAGGATCAGGGGACCAATCAATCCTCAGGAAAGAATTTAGATATGTTTGTATCAGAATAATCGCGATTTACGCTAAAGCGGCGATATCTACATATACATATATATGTAGAATCATCTCTGGCCAAAGAAAAAGGATCACGGGACCAATCAACCCTCAGGAAAGAATTTAGATATGTTTGTATCTGAATAATCGAGATTTACGCTAATGCGGCGATATGTATATATACATATATATGTAGAATCATCTCTGGCCAAAGAAAGAGGATCAGGGAACCAATCAACCCTTAGGAAAGAATTTAGATATGTTTGTATCTGAATAATCGCGATTTAAGCTAATGCGGCGATTCATGTAAATATTTTCATGGACATCTCCCGCAGCAGATAGGGGAAGGTATTCACTCTATTCTTCACTAATTTTAAGAGTTGAAAAGTTTAAAAACTTCCCAACAAAATTAAAGTAATTTGATCCGAAATACCTTGACATTATCTAAAGACGAGTGAGCCCAGTACTGCACAATTATTTTCAATGTACATTTAAAAACTTTATCTATATCTGTCCACTGTCGACTTTTGCGAATATTCGTTCGCGAATCTAAAAATTCAGAATGGAAAATGGAGCTAATCCCAAGCCATTATAACACATAGTAAAAAAATAAATTCGAAGACTAAAAACTAAGATGAGCACTACAAGGAGAGACTATCGGCTGTTCTTTCTCTTCTTTTTTTTTTAAGATCGAGTAGATAGTTAGTTCGTAAGTCATAAGGCATTTCAAGGTTCATAAGGCATTTTCAAGATGTTCGTAGGTTGAAAATACGTTTGTTCATCGACTAAATGCTACAAAGAAATAAAGATCATAAAAATCATAATCCTTACCAATTAGTCTATATAAAGCATAGAATGACGATGATGACCTACGCCGAAAATCCTTTGCCAATTGGATAAGATAATGCTATTCATTCAACGTAGCGCAATCAATACTCCTTGCGAATGAAATTCAGATCTTTTTTGTACGGTTTTTCAAACGTACGTACAATTTGAGGAACATTTGAACATTTCACTTTATTATGCGAAATACTTAAGACTTAAGTATTAAGTGGCTTTGATGGAAGAACGGCCAGAGCACCTGTTCATTTTTCGGCAGCAAACGGCATCTACGTGAAGGATTAATATATCGTCAAGATTTACCAACAAATTATTAATATTTTTATAAAAAGTTTGCAATTATTTGCCGCCGCCTCTTCAGAAATTCGTTTGAACTTCAAAAAAAAAAAAAAAAAAAAAAAAATCGAAATTTTGGCACGCGTTATTCCAGTATGGCATGACAGCCCCGTGTTAAACCAGTTTAATGCAAAACTATTTGGACGCACAATAAACGATTAAAATATTTAGGAGATATGCGTAAATAAAAGTGTTTAGAATTTCCTAACCAATAAGTTTTGATGAAAGTTTATATATATATCGGATAGAAGAGATGCTTTGTACATATGCACGTAACAATTTCATTCTAAGAGGAATCTATGTCTAAATAAACTTATATGTAGGAAAATGCCAAAAACCCGAAAAAGCAGAATTAAAGCCTCGGGCATTTTTGAGGTAAAATACTTTTGTGTTTCCAAACAATTTGCAAAGCCAACGCCTTAAATATTAATAATAATCAGAGCTCACGAAGATATTGCCGAGGCAACAAGCTACAGCCATTTTTAAGTGACGCCATAACCTCAAACCCTATATATGTAGATATATATACATATATACATATATATATATATGTAAGACACATACATATATATATGTATATAATACATATATATATATATATAGACCATATTTTTATATATATGAATATATATATATATATAAGACTACATGAGTGCATAACTCCATACATCTTATATACGGATGACTCGTGTACATACAACAAGTATGTGTGTTTTCCTATGTTCGATTAGATATTTATATATATATATATACATAACACGTAAGCATATATATCGATAGGCTTTGCCAAACAAAATCATCCGATTTTCTCAAATGTCCGCGTTAACGAATACGATCCACAATGGAATTTCCAACCAAATAAGATACGAAAGACTATATATTTTAGGTTAAATATTTTCTAATTACAAATATTCTTTTATTTTTTCCAACTTTTTACTTACTTTGGGAGGTCTACTATCTGCCTTTTCTTTCTCTCTCTCTCTCTCTAGCTTTTCACTTTTTACTCGTGCAATCGCTGTTGCACAAAGTTTCGTTTTTATAATTATGTGTACTACGCGTCACTTTTGACGAACTAACAATTTTTATTGCAACAAGGAGAGCTTTTTCTACAGGTTTCTATAGATATATATAATTAATACAATTTTTGTTTTTTTTTTTGTTTTGGGTTTGACGAATAAAGCGTAGCTATGTGTACACATACCTTTTTCATTTCCTATTAAAAACAAATTCTATGAAATCTGTAAATGTTATGTTTCTAAAACCTTTTCTTATAAATCTATATAAAGGAATAAAGGTCCTCCTCTCTCTGTTTTAAGAAAGCAGGAATATGAAAACGAAATTAATTCTTTCTTTTGACAAAGGCGAAAAGCGCAAAAACAAAAAAAAAAAAAAAAAGAATAATATAATGAATAAGACGACATCATAAAGACTCTTTGCAAGCAGAACGAAGAGAATCGCATGCATATCAGTGATTGTTTCTTTTGCGTAGAAAACAAACGAAAAATTTGGACCGAAAGCATAAATAGAATCATAGTAAATATCGTATCATGCAAGCAAATAAACGATGAAATTGAATTAATGGTTTTCTGGAATCTAGGCATCTATTTAATAAAGAGGAATGTATCTTCTTCCGAAAGAGGAATCCAAAAGATACAAAAGCAAAAAAAAAAAGAAAAAAGATGTATAAACACCAGTCAAAAAATCTAGGTCTTTAATAAATCATAAGCTAGAAAAGGACAACTATATAATACCTTCTTGAACGAACGGTGAAGTGACGAAAAGACATAAAATCCACAATAATTATAAATTAAAAATTTGCTAAAAACCTCAAGACAAATGGGGCCAAACATATATACATCACATCATATAAGATAGGTGCAATTAATTGCAATCAGAGATATAAAAACAAAGGAGGAAAGCTACAAAATAAGACAATATAAAATAACTTCAAACATCCGATAATAATAACAAAGAATTTTGGAAAATTTTACTTTATTTCGATTAATACTAGATCGGTCGGTGTAAGAGTAATATCAATAAGTTAAACGTTAAAGCTGTAGAATAAGGCAATCAAAGTGTAATAAAGAAAAAGAAGAACAGGATGTAAGAGAGAGTGTGGATAGAAGTGAGAGAACTAAATAAGTATACGAAGTGAAACTTTTTTATAAATATTGTTGTTTAAAAATAATATGAAAATAGATACAGAATCCGCATTAAACAATTTTCAGATACATATTTAGCCGATACACGCTTATATATATATATATATATATAGGAAAGTAAATATACAAACAAATTTAAGCAGGCATCGTCACCTAGGGTTATAAACGCCATTTTGTTACATAAGATTTTAATGACTTATATACTGATTTTAGTTTTTATACATTAAAACTTCTTTTTTTCTTTTTTAGTCCACCCCTTTGCTTTCAAAGTGGAAGCCACGATGTATATAAATCAATACATATGGGCATATGAGAAAGTTGAGGTTAGGTGTTGTAGTTACGTAAGCATGTTCGTTCAATATGTTTCTATCTAAAATTTACATTTATTTACATTAGGCAGGCAATTCATGGTCTGCTGGCTTAGGAGCAAGTTTTCTTCATTAAACATTTAAACGGACTTTTGATCTTAGGCAAATTTTAGTAAAAGAAAGAGTTCTCCATAGCGTTTACTCACTTCTGTTAAAAATGTATTCTATAAGTATTTGCAAAATTTAATATCAAATGTATCTTTTTCTATATACAACGGCCAATGTGACATTATAGAGCTACCATCGTAATAACAATCCCACAAGACAACAAAACTGCGTAAACTAATACAATTTTATATAAAGATATTCAATTTGAGGATAATAGGAAAACACCCTACACCGCACTTATATCAATAGACACGATCGATGTCGATCGACATTCATGAAAATAAAGTAAATTGTAGCCGATTCACTATAATACCCTAAAACGAACTTTCTTCTAGATAATAACTGCATGCAATCTTCTTATATCCATCGTAAGCAGCACATTGAACTCGCGGTGATGGGCAACGAACTTAAAATTCCCCCAAATTTACTTTAGACTAAGCAATAAGATTCTTCTCATAGAATGGCACCGCAAGCGTGGGACCGCCTTGCGAGCACCACGGTTTACCATAACCGACAGCTTGCATACTCTTTTTAAACATAATTTACGAGTTCTAAGGCTTATAAAAAGTACCCTGCATAGGTAAATGCATTCATATTCTCAATCTTTATAAACATACTTAATTATATGACCATACTTTGAATGCATGTTTGGTCAACCGTTTCAACAATTTATAAGCAAATTAAATTTTGTATAACATTGAATACATTTATCTTTACATTTAAACTTTGGCAACTCTAATTAATAACAAATCAAAAACAACAAAACTACTCCGTAAATAATAATTTTATTTTTTTTTTATTATTACTACTCTTTTAAACAAAACTTACCTTACTTAATAGCCGTAATAATTTCAGTTAAACATTTCTTGATTTCAACCACTTTTCATTTTTTTGTGTTTTTCTTTTTATTATTAGGGGGAGTGCAAGGTTTGCCTTATTCCATTTTATTTCAAAAACTCTTCATTTTTTTTTTTATTTTTCTTTTTAATAGCCAAGCACGGCAATAATTCATTTTACTTAAGACAAAAAAAAATAAAGAGAGTTGCTTTTTAAACAATTTCGTTATTTTGAAAGAATTTTTTTCGCAAATTTTCTAATAAAATAATCTCCTTCATCATCCGCAACTACTACCAATCGCACAACAACAAAAACTAACTTTGAAAGAAATTAACAACAGCGTTCATAATAACAATATTACCGGATTTCACGAAAAACCTGATTAAAAGAAATTTACGATATTGGGAAAAACATAATTCTGTTTACTTCAAAAGACGCACAAAAAAATTTATTTATTACAATTTATAAAACAACGATCAATAATTATTTTGCGTATCGTACTTAGACTCTAATGGTCTTCTATTACATTAATCTAAAAGAAATTTTGGAATTATAAAAGAAAAAAAATAAATAGAGTTGCCAATTAAAAAAATGATGCGTTTTGTATGTTTTAAAACAGCTGTTCTTATTCAACTTTTTATATAGGTTAGGTTTAAATTGTTAAATAAATAAATAACAAAAGTGAAATGAGTTATTTATTAAATTTAATAGTAAAAAAAGCAGAAATTTGTTGTATTCCACTCCCTAAAATAAGAGGACTTTCAATTGTATCGTTCAATGCAGTTGGAAGAAGTGCAGCTCTTCTATCAAAACCGGCAATACCAATTATTGTCAAAAACAAACATAATTTCTGCACTAGAGTCTATGATGTAAACACCAACGTTTCCAAAGATGTCATATTGTATAAATACGAGAATCCGCGATTCTATAAAATACTTAATCTCTTCGGAATAAGTCAGTTTATATTTTGGACTTATTTGTCACATTTTGCTTTTACTTCTTTGAAAGATGCACCGGTAGAAAAAAAGGACTATGTCGACTTGGCTTGGTACGAACGCATCAATTTAGGAGAAAATAAATATCGCAACGGCATAAGTATTATGTGCTTTGTAATAGGTAAGTTTGTAATAATATTTCTCAAGACAGTCAGATTGTAATTTATTAATTTTTGATCTCTTTAGGCTATGGTTTGTTATTCACTGTTTGGATGTTTACTTTACGTTCGGTACGCTTCTTAATTCTACGTAAAGGCGGTAAAGATGTCGCTCTCGTAACGTACGGACCTTTTGGTCATAATCGCATAATGGACATACCACTGAAACACATTTCAGCACAACAGTCAAGAGAAACTGCCGCAGTTCATCTTCCTCTTAAAGTTCGCAATCGCTCCTTATTTTATGTTTTAGATATGAGGGGAGAGTTTAAGAATCCGAAACTCTATGATTATACAGCTGGTTTAAACAGACGTTTTTGAAAGAATTAAATAAAGAAAATACAGTTTATTTGATAGAGTGTACTATTTCTATTATGTCGTATTTCATCTGTCGATTAAAATAATTTAATAGACGGGTTCAGGACGCTGTGTTAGAAGTAAACCAAAACGTTTCTTTATCGTTAAGCGATGTCTAGAATATTTATCTTCTGGAGAAAAACGTGCTGGATGTGCCGAGATTGTAGGTCTTCCATCTTCAGTACGTTTCTGCAATCCAAGTGCGTGAGAGTAAATGGTTTAAAGTGAATTTTAATGCAAATAGTTACCTTCAGAGTATAAACACGTTCACCTTGCTCATTCAAAGTGTACATTAAATACATGTTAATCTAAATTTATTTATTTTAACTTATAAAACTCTTTAAAACAAACACGTGCAAATTAATTTCGATCAAAAACAAATGATGCTGCCAATAATTCCTCTCAAACAAAAATTAGAATTCACAGCAACAACCTTACGGGTATCAGATATTATACAAAATTCTTCTTCTTCTTCTGCAAGTCGGCAAATCAAAATAATGTAATATCCCCGCAATGCTGCCAACAATTATCGATAAATTTTAGCACAAATCTGTGGTTATCTAAAGCAGAACATTTCTTTTTGATTTAAGTGTACGAAATTTTTAACATCAATAACAAATCAAACAAAAATATTTGAATAGTTAGATGATAAATTTGCATTATAATAATTGTTTTGATGTATTGCGAAGATTTATTTAATCATGACTTCAAATGATAAATTATTGAAAAGAGCTATAAGAGATCAACAGAAACGCTTAAGACCGGGCGAATGTCTCAAATATGTCCGCCTAGTCTTAGATATACGTATCATATCAGCTTCGTATGGTCAGAGTTTGCTACGAACATTACGCGAAACTTTAGATTTAAAATATGAACTCAGGAATTTACCGGTTAACCAATGCATACTATGGGAGCGTAGTGCTGGGCAATTAGTTCTCGACCCAGCAGAAGTTAAAGGCCTGAGTGATGAATGGCAATTAGAAGAGCACATAGCAAGAATTCTAACACATGGCGAGTTGAAGCATTTAATTAAAATGGACCTTTTGGAAAAATACAGTAATGAACTAAAGACTATTTATCCGGGAAAACAACATATTGTTTTATATTTAAAGCCAACGGGCAAGCCTTCTCATCGAGAAGCTCAAGCTTTATTAGAATTACAAATATTGCATCAACTAAAAGTTTACGAAGTGCCCAATGATTTGAAAGAACTTGTAAAGGAATTGCAGCGTTTAAGCAAAGCTATAGCTGAAGCCCCTTATAAAAAGCAAAAGAACGAACCCTTGAGTGGATTTAAAAAGTTCTTAGCAAACGATAAAAAGCAATGCGTACAAGTAGAAGGTTGCAATGGTTTTCGACGTTTATTTCAGCAACATTTAAATCGTTTGCCATTAGTTACTTTGGAAGTAGCCGACACAATTATCGAGAAGTATAGTTGCCCAAAAACGTTAATGGAAGATCTTGCTAACAATCCCGATGTAGTTAAGGAACTTGCTGATTTGAAAATAAAACGTAGCGGTCTAAACGCTTTGCAAACCGATAGACGCATTGGTCAGGTTCTGGCAAGGAAACTACAATTGTTATACACGACCCATGAACCAGATGCTTTAATATAGTTCTTTTTTATTTATTTTTAAATTATTTTTTATTTCATTCAACTACTTTCATTATTGATAATATTTTTTCCTTTTTTGTTATTTAAAATTAATTGAAAAATATATGATAAACTATTTAAAATGTTTTAAGGAAACAAATCACGTTTACGCATTTATTTTTTATTTAATTCATTTATTTATGTATAAAGTAATTTTGCTAATTTTTGTTTATTCGTTTTTATTAAATTAAATTAATTCCCAGTTTTTTACTCATCGAATTTATCGAATTGATACGATTTTTATAATATTTTTGTTTATCTAACTTCTAAAATCTAAATAAAAAAAAAAAATGAAAAGAAAAAAAAAGATTAATGGGAGAAAGAAATATTTTTCTTTTTTATTTAAATGTGATATCTTTGCGAGTAAGGAGAACGATTTAATATAATTTGTTTGAATACCTAAATTTTAATACTGATATGATAGGAAATTGTTACCCAAACAATGCAGACCCGATATGAAATTTTGTAAAATGTGAATTCAACGAATATCCTACCGAAGGCCGGGAAAACGATGTTTACATTGAAAAAAAAAGAAAAAAAAATTTGTGGCATAACAAGAGCAGAATGAGCAGAGGAGACTCATTAGATTCAAGACATAAAAATTTAAAAGTTTCAAATTAAATAAATAGAAGAAGGTATGCCAGGTTTTGATTTTAATACACATTTCACAAATTAAATCATATTTATATAATTGAGTGTCATCTGTCGGGACATCTGTCGAAGTTGTAGACTTTAACCGCCCGATTTTGGCTAGATCCGTATGAGTAGCTAACAGCAGATAAGAATAGCGACTACTAAGTCAGTGTTCGCGGATTCTAATGTCAGTGCGGCACTCCCCACTCAACTAGGCTGCGCCCACCATTTCCCTATCTCTTCCTGTCCTTCATTTTCTTCACTACTTTCTGGCCCTCACCGTATTATGCAAGTGGGGGGCGTCCCCTGAGTAGTTGGTCATATAAAAAAAAAAAATGAAAACATAGTCGGACAAGTCCGACCATTCAATACCCTACACCGCATTGTCTAACGTAATTCTTACGTTTGTATGAAATTACTACTAAGGGTCAATTTTCATCACCGTAAAGGATAAATTTTCGCGAAAATCTTTATTAGGGTAGGTCCCAAAAAATAGGCCGAGATGATCCAAATTTGTTAGTCTTCATATTAAATTAATATTACGGTACAATTTTCATCTTGAAGCATAGAAAACTATATCTAATACTTAGCCACTTTTCCCGAGAAATTTTGAAAGTCGCAATTTTCTTCCATATGACGACTTTTCAGAATAGGGCGTTATATGGGGACTGGTCGAAAAAGTAGACCATTCCGAAACATTTTCAATGGCGTTCGTCCTTGGGTCAAAAGACGTCACTGCACCGAATTTCAACAAAATATTTCAAAAATTGCGACCTGTAACTTGAACACAATTTTACATGAACAGACATCAGACAGACAGACGGACAGCCAAGCTTAGATCAATTCAGATTATGATTTTGAATCAATCGAAAAGGTGACTATCTTACTGCGTGTTACATACTTGCGCACTAACTTAACATACCCTGCACCACAAGTGGTGTAGGGTATAAAATGAAATGACAGGATTAGACTTTCAACGCTAGTCGAGCGTGTAAACATTTCGCTTTTTTTGGGTCACAATATTGACACTAACCTATTGTGGACCGCATTTATTCCAATGACTGGAAAGAAAATTTTACCAATTTTTTCAAATCAATCAAGAATGGAGGGTTCTCTCAGATATCTGATCCGAATTTCTACATATCTTGTAAATTAACTTTTTGCCTTCCATTTAAAATGTATTTGCAAACACCGTAGACCGCCACCATGCTAGTTATCATACTTTCTTCGAAGTCGATTTAAAATCGATCTATCCTCACAACTAATATAATGTCTTCGATGTCTTCATCATTAATGACCGAGATATTCATATAAGGCTTTCTTGTAAAGTAAACTAAAAACTAAATTAGTCGGAAGACCTTCAGGCCATTGCCTGATTTATATACATATATATAATATATAAAGTATGGATTTATAAAGTTTGGATTTACTGACCATATAATTATTTTTTGCTTTAAACTATACGCCGATATTTGTCATTAGTTACTTAGCTTATTACATATGCATTTTGAGGTTTTTGGAGTGTTCTGAAGTCCAATTTCCCAGCTATTGATTTAATGTGAAAAGCAAATTTGTTATTTTAACTTAACATTAATTTTATTACGACTATATAAACTGACCGATCTATCAGTTCGACATTGCTTAATGATGTATTAGGATTAACAAGCAAAAATAATTTTGATCTTGCTCGCTGGCCATTAACCAAGATCGTAAGCAAGCATTCGGTTCAGAATCTAAGTTTGAGGAATAATATATTGGCCCTTATAAGGCCCGCAAAAACTATTTATGGAAGAACGAGAAGTCTAGTGCAAGGCCGTTAGACCTATTTTGGCTTTCTGATATTTTGTATTAGCTTACAAAGTAAACACTTTCCAGTCTTGCATTTATGCAAAATATATAATGCACTCGTGGTACAGATGTGCGCGACTCGCAGAAGGACTTAAGATAAACCCACCTTTTACATTAGTCTGTTTATCTGTCCTCTTGTCTTGTGTTCAATATACCGGAACTTTTGAGATATTTTGATGAAATTTGGTAGACCGACGTGTTTTGGCCCAAGGACGAACACACACGAGCACTGTTGAAAATCGTTCAGATCGGACCACTTTCTCGGCCATTCGTCATATAACTCCATAACTCCACAATGCATGAATAGCAGTAGGGTGTTGTAGGATATTCAATGGTGGGCCCTAAACTATTCTTACTCATTTAATGTGGAAACCCGATAAACGTAGATTATTAAAGAAAAGATAGAGCTTTCGAAGAAACTGATCCGCGGCTTGGCAAATAAAAGTTTATTATAATTAATGAGAAACATTTTATATCAATTAAAGTAATCGCATGAGAGAAAAATATTTTTCCTATCAACTAAGCGATTGTTTTAATTGAGATTTTATTGTAAAAGGAGTTCGTAAAAGCATAACTAAATTAATAATAATAAAAAAAGATTCTCATTTCTATTATAACTATATTGAATGTTTTATTCCTCAGATTTATTTATGTATATATATATATATACTGTGTGTATATATATGTATGTATATATATATATACACTGGTAGTGGATACTTCAACTCACATATTAATTCTTAATTAATCTCTTTAATTATTTTCTCATTTATTCAAGATTTCTTTTGATAGTATTTTATCAGAGATAAAAGATATCATTAATCATAAAAAAAAGAAGAATAATTCGATTAATGATCTTTGATAATAACTACGTAATGAGATTATGAACAATAGATTGGCATGTATGTGTATATGAGTGTATTTATAAGAATTTTCTACACTTATTAAACAATTTTAGAATAATTTTCTTTTTGTTATTTATGTATAAATGTTTTCCCATTTGTTTTCCTTTTATTTTTCGTGCAGCAACGAACTTATATGTTTATATACGTGTATGTACTCATGTGTGAATGTATAATTTTAGTTAAAGCTTATACTTAATAATAATAATAATAAAAAGCGTTATTCTAAAATATACATATATATGTGATGAAAATGATTCTCCGTTCATTTGGAGAAAGAATTTGCCTTTTTAGACTTATCGTAACTATTATACAACAAAGGGAGGAATACGAAGGAGGAGCGATAACAAACAAAAAGAAGAAAAACAATAAAATGAACGTAAAACAATGTTTTACAGCGTAGCTAATATTCGTGTAAAACCTAGGCAGGCCGAAACGATTGTTTGACCCACACCCCAGACCATGGCATAAATAGGAGACATGGGTAAGCTAGAGGCACGATGCACAAATGCTATAACGGCACTACTGATAATGCCGCTAACAGCGGGCGATAGAAAGCCCATTACTAATATCAATATGGAGAAGAAGCGACCGAATTTATGTTTGCGTAGCGTTACAAAGGCTACCAAAGCGGCACAAGTGTGTATGAATATTGAAGAGAATAATGCCCATAAGAATATGTGATACCACATTTCACGAAATGTGTTGAGAGGCTTCTGGGCACGCAGTCCCATAACATCTGCAATGGTGTCCAACTCATCGGAATCATCGAGGTCAGACAACATTACAAATTGCCTTTGCTTGAATGATGCTTTTGATGGCGAATAGTAAAATGTTTGCGTTAGTAGTGACAACAGTTTGGCGGTTAATGATGAATTTGCGGTATTTGTGATGGAGGTGGTGGTGATGGCTGTTAATGAGCAGGTAAGGGATGTTACGGCGAAGAGTTTTAAGGTTTTACGTTCGATTAGTTGCCGTAAAATCGTGATTATTGCTACGTCTGTTGTCGTTGGGTAATTAAAATTTTGCTATTTTTTTGTTTTATTTTGCTTTTAAATAAAAATATTGCAACTGTTTTATCACAAGCGTTGCGTTGTGGTCTACAACTACAATTGGCAAAACGTTTCCCTTGTTGTTTCTGTTTATCTTTATGAAATACTTCTTCCTAATATATTTACAAAATTTTCGTTGAATTCTTAATCAAATCTCTCGGCTGGTTATTTTGTTATGTTCTATTATGCTAGATTTTTGTTTATCTATTAAAACAATATTCCAGTTATAGTTGCAAGCGTAGTGTTGTTGATAAGTTTTACGCTCGCTGGAGCGTTTCTCTAACACATCAAAGCCACAAATTATATATTGCATTATTAAAAAATAAAGTCTATAAAATGATGAATAAATGTTATTACTTTTTTTAATTTTTTTAAGGAAAATACACACTACTAACCTTAATATGTCTCCTTCAGCTTAAATTGCCTTCATTCGCCTTAACTTCTCTTCATTATCAACGTTGAACTCATTGAACTGCATTTTACATTTTTTCAATCAATCTATTCATTCATTTATTTATTTTCTTTTCCAACTTTCAATCCATTATCATCTTTGTTGTTGATTGAAACAACACTTTTTGAACGAAAAAAAAAAAAAAAAACTTCGGAAAATTGTATTTTTTCTTTATTTATACATTTATGTGCTCCGCTCAATAACATACGCCTGTACTTTTTTATTGTATTTATTACGTTTTCTTTTCGTTTTCGTTAATCTTATTTAATTGCGAATATTTATTGACGTTTTCACGCTTTTTTTAATATTTAAATCTTTGAAAATTCAATGAATTTTTCATGAAATAGGGGAAAACAATTTAACTATTTTCCACAAAAACACTTTTCTCCTATCAGCAAACACAGCTATTAACTCTTGTCAACATAGAAACGGAGTTGCCATACCTCAAAGTGCACTGAGCAAAAATAATGTATAGTTTCTTAAATGTCAAAGATTTGCTTAGGCAAATAAAATGTAACTACAAGTAAAATATCTAATTCGAAAATTAAAAAAAAATGAAGTCAACTATTTTCCTACAGTAAAGTATTGCACTTCGGACATATAAGTCACAAATTTATTGGCTTAGTCCATCTTTACTCAACAACCCAAACAAAAAAAAAAAAAAACTATTTTCCTAAAGTAATGATCTCCAGATTATTTTGGTCATTTCTATTTATTACACAAAAGTATTTTATTAAAATTTATATATACTTTTTTACATACTATTAAAGCATTATAGCTTTTATTTATTTTATTTCTAAAAGCGTTCTGAATTGTATTTCTTTGTTTTTCTACGGTTCTCTATATTAAGCACAAATATAATGTTGAAATACACGCAAGCGCACGAGGTAAACGAACAATAATTTTAATATATTCTATGACGATTGCCTATTTTTATGCTTAAATCAAATATCTATAGATAACTTTCACAGCAACACTTTTATTTGTTAATACGACGTTTTAAGAAAGAATTTATCTATGCGAAGTATAATCAAACCAAAACGATAAGTTTGATATAGAAAATTTTCAAACAAATTCAAAATCGTTTGATTATGATGACAGAATTATATAAGCAAAAGAGTCGGAGAAAAAAAACAAATAAAAAATTTAACTCTCGTTTACTAAAGGATGTCCGTACGGCATTTACACATTGCTTTGCGTAGAATTAAAGCGTGCTGTTTTTCTTGTTTACGCCGTTCCTTTTCTTTTATATCCATACATATGGCATCCGCTTTATTTTTCGGTTTGTTTGAAATTTCATGGACTAAGTCCAAACGATCTATTATATCCTTACGGATGAGATATTGAAAATTCATAGCTAAAGAGCATCTCTATATCGAAGTTAGAGCGATGTGCTAATTCTTGCCAATGTTCCAGCCAAGCCAATTTTCATATTTCATGTCTTCAACAGCGTTAACTTTAAGTGCGACAATCTCCCACAGAGCCAGGAAGTAAGTGACAATATCTTGTATTTCGGATGGAGAAAAAAAAGAAAATAGTTTAATTTTATTGATGCGTGTGCCTTTGTGTGAGTATATTTTTACAAAGAAATTCGAATTAGAATTGGTTTTTGTATATACTGTTCCCTTTTTTTTTTGTTTTTTAATATTACTTGACAAACTTAGCTTATGGCACATAGCTACGAGACTGTCTGGTTTGTAAATCTAGAAGCACTTATTTAATATATGAGTTATTTTTAATTCATGGGGATAATCACGTAGCTGAAAGCTAGCTTTCGTTTTTTTATTCAGCTAAACACAAAGAGTAAGCTACATTTTTCATACGTGATTACTCTAACGTTATGTTTGACTGTTTACGAGTTCTTTGCTTATTCAGCAAATTCCCATACAATTATTTGGTAAATCCCATAAGATTAAAATAAGGGGAATGGTATCCCTTGCACTTATGGCAAGTGAATAAGTTTGGTAACATCTTTTACTTTCTCTTTACTTTCTGAGAGTAAAATTTACTTTGTTGTACATTCTTATGGGAGTTGTGTTTGACTTTTCTGAGAGTCAAATTTACTTTCCTGTACTTTCTTATGAATGCCCTTTTTGACTTTGCTGAGAATAAAATTTTTTCTCTTCTCATATTTTTATTATTACTTTTTTTTTGTAAACAAAAGATTTCTTTTTTCCATATACGCATTTATTGCGTATAAACATATAAAGTTATTAAAAAAAAAAGTTACATTAGAAGTAATATAAGCCATCAAAGCTCCAATAATACAAATGAATAAAGTAAATAATTTTAAGTTTTTAATTATAATTGAATACCATTATAGGATTGGGAGAAATTATTTTATTAACTTTTATAAATTATAATGCTATTATTCTTTTTAATCTTTTCAATATTACCTACCTTTCAACTCTTAAATAATTTAAAGAAAAACATTTTTTTAAATGAAAAACTAACTACTAAGCCTAATCCATCTCATTTTAAGAGATTTCTGACAAATTTGGACTAATAATCAATAACATTGTTGAAAATACAAATGTAAATAAGTAATGTAAGACAACAATTAATTGTTCAATATGCTATTACTCCTATTATATATTCCTTTCTTTCTTTTACTAAAGAAAAAATTATTAATACAAAAGATATAAAAATTACACTTATTGTTATCCGTTCATTCATTTTTGTTTCATTTTCAATTTTCCCACTTTAACATAAATGGCACTTCGATTTCTCTCATACTCTTCTACTTTTCATTTTTAAAGAGCACAGACGTATGCGCATTTAAAATATATTAAGCTTAATACAGAGAGCTTGATAATAAAGAGAATGCTATCTAGTTATTAGTATCAATGTAAAGAAATACGTAAAATAGATATATGAATTATTTCATATGGAGGCTCAGCACTTTTTAAGCTATCAAGCCAATCATTGAGATTGCTGATAACTCGTTATACAATTTTATGTGTAGTGTTATTTAACTTTGCCCGGAAATGGAATATATGGAATATAGTCTACGAAATATAAACGTTCGGCACGGTGAAATTAAGTATTTAAGGAGGTTTTCACGTTAAACTAGAAATACGAAAAGTGTCACTATGACAAATGAAAGAAGTAAATAAATTGGTTGCAAAGAACTTTTGGAACTTTTTTAGGAAAATCGAAATCTAATCAGATTCTAAATTAAAAATTGATAAGATCAGCAGAAAAAGACAACAACAAGGCAGGTAAAGAAAAAGATGAAAAGATTCTGCATTGCCATGTGATCGTGGGACTGCGTCCGTTTGAAGCCAACAAGCAAAATCGACCGAAAAGAGTGTTCCCGGCTTTCTCATGCTGGTCCTCGGAAGTAGGATACTGAAGCAGACTCCATCTTTCACGTTAAAATCTCTGAAGAAAGTTTAATGCAGTTAGTTACGACATCCGCTTGAATCTCATATAAAGTTAATTTTACTAGAACAGTTTTTAAGAAATAAAAATTATGTTTTTCTTTTCACGACAATAGAATTCTTCGAATATAATAAAGATATCGTATTATAATTATCAACACATGTTCCACTTAATTCATGGACAAATTAATATTTTTTGTTTTGCTTGGGTTTGTTATTATCATATGGATATAGTAACACGGATTTGTTGTTGATTATTTTGTTTCGTTTCGGGTTTGTTATTTTCATTTCAACACTTCATTTTAGTCAATTTAGTGAGAAAAAAAAAAAATACGTCGCTCCGTCCAATTTTCTTTGAAAAATTTTTTAAAGAAAAATCATGGACAAAGCAAGTAATTATTTATCGGATGGCGATGAAAGCGATGAGGATTTTTGCCCGGAAAATGAAGCAGAAGCGGAAGATTCCGCCCAAAGTGAGGAAGAAGAAAGTGGTGTTGACGAAGACCATGTTGAAGACAATTCAGACAATTCCGATATTAAAGAAAGAATTAAAACTAAATCCACCAAAGCCGACACAGCTAAGACAAGAAAGAAAAAAATTAAAAAAATAAATAAAAAGAATGCAAAGAATGAAATTTCCGAGAAACGTCCACATACAAGGCAAACGGATGATATTTGTGAAAGCAAAGGCAAATCGCCATCAGAAAAGGTAACCTTAGAGTCGGACGAAGACGATAAAACGCGTACTGATGCTTTATGGGCAGATTTTTTGAACGATGTGAAGCCTACATCGAAGCAAGAGAATGAAGAAGCCACCAATGTAACCAGTTCCTCAATAAATGTTAAGGGAAAACCAGTAGACATGACCGAACAACAATCTAAAATTAAAACAATCCAAGAAAATAAAACTGAGAGCAAAGACAAATTAATTGTAACGGAAGTAATGGATTTTGCCGGTGAAGAGGTACGCATACAGAAACAAATTGATCTGAATAGCAGTAGCAGTAAGAAGGAGAATAGAGCCGCCCTTACAGCGACGCCTAAAATGCAACCTTTTGGCCGTATAATGCCAGGAGCTGGCTTGAAAAGACAATCATCTTCTTTAAGCGGAAGCAGTTCCTCGGGTAGTGGCTTGGGTACAATTCTCAATCAAATTGGTAAAAAGAAAAAACTTTCTGTACTCGAGAAAACGAAATTGGATTGGAATTCTTTCAAGCATGACGAGGGAATTGCAGAAGAATTGCAAACGTTTAACAAAGGCAAAGATGGGTAAGTGAAAGAATTCATAAAACAATTCATTTTTATTTATGTTTGTATGCTTGCACGTTTCCAGGTACTTAGAACGTCAAGACTTTCTACAGCGTACTGATTTACGTCAATTCGAAATTGAGAAAAGCTTGCGACATTCACGGCGAAATCATTGAATCAAATCATCATATATAACTTAAATATATCTAATAGAACTTTATAGAATTATTATCTATATATAGATTTTTCATCTTTTTTTACCAATTATAAGTTCATTGTATTTAAGTCTCAATTATTATTAAGAATTGTGCTACTTTATGAAGAATCGAAATGTTTTTTCTTTTTCTTTTTTGTTTTTTTTTGTCCACTTAGTATTTACTTTTACGCTTTTTTTTCAAGTAATTATCTGAAAAACTTATTTCCAAACTGATTTTGCATAATTATGCCAACTAATCAGGTATTCATAGAATTAAATGTCATATTATAGTAACGTGCGCTTTTTTGATGTCCATGTAAACATTTTGGCTTGAAATGAATAAAAATACCTAAATGTTATTAAAAATGATTTTGTTTTCGCAATTACAATGGAATCGTTTTTGTGATTTCATTGGTTTTTTTTTTATATCCGTTACCATGGGGAGAGGGTGATACTTATTTTGCCATAATATTTGCATCTAAAAGGAACCTTCAGAGACCCTATAAAAGCTGTATATATTCTTGATCAGCGCGAAATTCTGAATCGATTAAGCCATTAATGTCTGTCCGCCTGAGTATTTGTGCGGTGTGTTCTCTTCGCAAAAATGGAGATATCGACTTCAAATTTGGTAGAAACATTGAAAGCTTATCCGCGCAGGTTGGTATTGAAAATGGTCCAAATTCGTCAAAACATACGGCTGTCGTAAAGCGTAAAGTGGATGCCATTGTGTTTCTCTAAGCGAAAATTGAAGAAATCGGCCATGCGCGCACCAAATGACTAAGTGACTAAGTGATATTTTCCTTTTTTCACTTTTTTTGTAATCTTATGCTTATTATTATTCATATAGTGATGAAGACAAACTATTTAAAACTATTTTGTGCTCAAATGATTAAATGAATATTATCTGCCTACAAAAGCGTTAATTGTAAAATAAACATGGCGGACACTATGGCGTGGTGGATTAATTATTTCTTAATAATACCATCGACATGGGTATCAAATGAAAGGAGTTGGAGAGTAGTGCGCGACAAGCTAAGTTCTAAATTAGTTATGGTGGACGTTACGACGTGGTGGATTAATTTTTCTTAACATTATCTTTTAGTGAACGACAATCTGAAAGATAAAATTTTATTGCATTCAGTTTTGATGGTGACTTTGCGAGATTCTTCTTCAGCCGAATAGAACTTTCTTGTTGGTTTTATTATATTGCAGTATATTCCATGAAAACGGATTGTAGGCCAACTCGAACGAGTTGCTCGAGTGGTATTGCTTTTTGTAAAAGATTGTCGGATGTCATTATGGAACTGTATGTTGTATAAGTAATGACCAGGAATGAAAACTTTTTTATAAATTGAACTGAACGTATTTTTTATTTGAAATCATGTAAGAGCATTATAGTCGGGCAAAGCCGATAATTAAATACTCTACATCTCGCTTAAGTTATTCACTCGCTTTGATAAAAGTAAACATGATTTTTGTGATTACTCTTTCCCTCCATATAAGAGCTTGCTTTTCGTGATAACGCCTATATATGCTAGGGTCCAAAAAAATAAACCTAGGTGATCCACGTTCCCTAGCGTTAGTTTGTTTGCTCAAACGCTAGTATGAGTTAATTGTCATCGTAAATATTAAAAATTAAGTCTTTTTTCGAAGGGCTTGCTACTCATGATATATCTTATAAGGATTGGGGCCAAGAAGTAAAGCCGTGTGGTTCAAATTAGGTCCACTTAGTTTTTTGTTTAATTATTGCGATAAAAAAAATTTTCATCACAAAAAAAGTTAAGAATTGAGGTTTTTTGACATCTAAGCACTTACGTCTCATGAGAATCCTTATATGAGGTGGTATCTACAAAAAAGACCAACGTGGTTCAAATTCGTTAGGGTCGATTTCTTTGTAAATTTGTTATTATGAGTAAATTTTCACCTTTTTACTATATAAAGCTTCCATTTTCGCAGGAAAGGTTATATGAGAGGTGATTGAAAAAAGTGCTCCAACCTGTTCAAAGTTTTCACACCAATTTTGTATGCTGAAATACTACTACATAGCCGCTTTTGTCGAGAAGTTTTGAAAATTGCAATTTTTTTCCATATAACGACTTTTTAGAGTTATTGGGAAGTGATCGAAAACGTGAACCAATTCAAACCATTTTCAATAACGTTCCTCTTTGGGTCAAAGCACATCTGTATACCAAATTTCATCAAAATATTTCAAAAATTGCGAGCTTGAACACAAATTTACATGGAGAGTCCACAGACGGACAGACAGGTTTAGATCGATTCAGAAAATTATTCTAAATGGAGCGGTATAATAAAAAAGTTATCCAACGTGGTTGAGTCTCTGTCAAGTCAGTATGCTTCGTTGGCTGTGTAGCGAATTGATCGTGGTGCTAGGACAGGTTGATTTTCGAATTTTATTTATGGACGTCAGTTAAATATATACCACATACACATACACGTATATATCAAGTTTTTGCTTTTTATTTTACGTAAATCCATATAGAAAGGCGGACGGACAGATTAATCGGGGAAATACACGTTTATATGACCTCGGACTTCTTACTTGTAAGCGTTACAAGGAAAGTAGTAAACTATACGCTATTCTTTTTTATACGATTCTTTTTACTTGATTTTAAAATAACAAGGTTCACCAATGAGAAAGAATATATTTTTTTACACGTATTTTTTTCCAGCACGAATTTATTGGCAACGGTTTGCAAACAATTACGTATATAGTAACAAAAAATAATTGCCGGAATTTTGTGATCGGAAGTCGATCGGTTTATGCCCAGCTGCCAATAACAAAGGCCGTTAACTCGAAACTCTTCACATGAATCAAATCCGACAGTTGTGCTACACATACCTGACACATCTACTGATGACAGCATTTTTGGTCCAGTTTATAATTAACGTGCACGCTTGTTATTAAGCAACGGTGAATAATCGTGAAATTGGCTCGTATTGCTTATTTCAATCTAAATTTTTATATGTTGCCCTTGTGAACTGAATTGGTTTTGGTTTATATATATGTAATATTTATTTCATTACTACTTTTTTTGCACGGTTTTTTGAACAAATATTTAGAATTTTTTTTTAAAGATTTGCAACATAGTCCCAAAATGATCAATTATTGTAATGTATTTTTTTTGTACGTTTTTGTACACGGTTTTCTAAGGAATGCATTGACCGTGTAAAAAAAAAAGAATTGATTGTTGAGTGTATATATACATATATACGCCGAGTTTTCGCAACAGATAATGCAGAATTCATAAGACGGATGGACAGACGAAACGGGGAATTTCTGATGGTTACATGTAAGGGGAAAAATAAACTTTTTGCCTTTTGTTTTGCAAATAAATTATCGATTGATTATTTAACTGCGTGGTATTCGTTCAAAGACTTTTTGTTATCCACATTTTACAATGTAGAGCATCAAAGTTTAAGAAGATAGTTAGAAAGCTCTTCAACAATATGTTCGCTTTAGTAAAAGCTT
>KK502496.1:48665-64202 GCA_000688735.1 Glossina austeni | reverse complement strand
CAAAAAAAAAAAAAACCATATATAGAAAATAAAATAAAAAAAAACTTTACAAGTATGTTGAAAAATATTCAAAACTTGATTTAAAAGATATATATATATATATATATATATTTTTTTTATTGTTGTGGCTACTTTTTAAGTAAAATATTGGTGAAAGTTTGTGATAACTGGGTTTAAAAAAAAAAAAAAAACCTTTTTACTTTTTTTTTTTTTCTTGCGTTTTGATAAAAGCCAAACTTAATTAAAAAGGCAAACTTTTTACGGCTGCTGTCTGTAATGCAAGTGCTTTTATAAATATGTTTATATATATTTTTATTTTTGTCTTCATTTGGTGCAAGTAAATCAAAAATACTCTAATGTTGACGTGATAATCTCGACGAGCTCGGCTGAAATTGACCGATCAACCAATCAACCAACTAAACAAATAAATAAACAATCTTAAGGAAAACAACAACAACAATAACAACAATAATAATAATAATAATAGCAAATATTTCCTTATGTAATCTTAGTTTAGTTGCATTCATAATCAATCGTCTGTCTACGCGTATGCATTCAATTACTGTTTTATTACATAGTTTACGTATGTGTTTTTCGCTTAAGATTGGCGCGTAAAGCTATTAAATAAATGAAAACCGTTAAGTTTTACTTAAAAAAGAAATGGGCTTTAATGCGTATTAGGAGTGCACAATAAAATTATTATAATTTAATTTTGCTGCCCTATTATTTACTTTTTGTTTTTTTTTATTGTTGCTTTTCTTGTGTGTGCTGTGCAGTTTTAATAAAAATTAAATACAGGTTCGTTTGAGTTGGCTTCGTGTTTATGGATACTGTTGCTTTCTTTCTTTATTTATTTCTTCGTACAAATATTTATGAAATTTTTTTGCTGTTTGTTTTTTCTTTTTGAAAGCCGGTTGGCTGTTAACTGTTATCTTATTGAAGACAATTTAATGACTTCTGACCCACTTATCAAGTGTAAAGCAGCCGCAGTAGCAGCAGGTTTTCTTATGTAAATTTTTTTAGCAAACATTTTTTTACTTGCTAGCGGAAGTATAATGATTACGTCGTTACGATTATGAAACGTCGTAAAATGTTCATGACGGATCGATCTCCTTGGATTATGTATTCATAAGAAGGCTGCGGTATCCACGGGTGACTAATTGTTCGTCTTCGAAAGTTGCTGTTCAAACTTGAGCTGTTTATTAGCAAAACGGACTAAGTTAATATTTCAAACATATTAAACAAGCTTTTTATACCCCATACCCATGTCTGGTGCAAGGCTTTAGAAAGTTTGTGCGGATGAATACAACATCCAGAAGTACCGATCTTTTATTATCCCGATCGGCTCAGAGGGACTTTCTCAATTCATCGAAGCTTGTCTGTCCGTCTGTCCGTTTATCTGCCTTGTTTTTTATGTTCAACCTGAAATATTTTGTCAGGATCGGAAGCTGTTGGAAATGATTCGGATTGGATCACTTTTACGGCCACTCCTTATGAAAGGCTTTATCTTAAAAAGTCATTAAGTGAATACCTGTAGAATTTCTTTAATCACCGCCCCACTGTGGTGCTTCCGTTTTGTTTTAATGTTACGTTTACGATTTTTGTTTCATTAGTCACTAGTGTATGAAACGCTTACAGTTGAGAGGTTCATTACATTTTTTTTTTTTTATAAAAATACATTTTGCAAGAACTCTGCAAAAGTTTTTAATTAGACAGTCTGAGAAATATAGTTATGTGAAAGTATGCCGGAACGTATGCAAAATAAAATAAAAAAAGAAAATTTCAGTTAAAATTACTTTTTTTAGGCAACACAGGCTATATATTAAATTTGTCTTTGCATCGGGGATTCTGTAAAAGAATATAATACTCTGTGGTCTTGAAGAACATGAATACCGCAATAAATTTATTCATGTCTGTCTATTTATTTATGGTTGTCGAACTCTAAGCGTGTTTGTCCGTATGTCCATCTATTTTCGAGGTATTCCGATGAAATTTGGTACGCCAACATGTTTTGGCCAAATCATGAACGCTACTGAAAATAGTTCGGATCGGGCCGCTCTTTCGACCAGTGCCTATAGAACACCATATGCTGGAAATTCGTCGAAAATTTGTAGTTTCCAAAATTTCTTGGCTAAAGTGGCTAAGTAGTAGTATTTCGGTATTCCAAATTGGTGAGAAAACTTTGGATTGGCGGGAGCAATCTGTTGGATTTGCTCTCATCATATAATCGTTTCTATGAAAATGGAAGCTTTATAGGGTAAATAGGTCGAATTTTCAATATTCTAGGATGAAAATTACCTTCTAATGTGAGGTTTTTTTTTGAAAAGTTGTTGTATGAATAGCTGCTTTAAGCGAAGGCGTGTACAGCCACTATAGCGTTTTTATTTGTTAATAATAAATATATTTTATTATATTTTTATATTTCGAGCTACTTACTGACTGCATAACTTTATACCTGCTGTGTTCACATTTCAATGTGTGCTCAGGATGTTCTGAAAATATTGACGCACTGACTTGATCTTTTTATGAATGCCCGTTTGATTGACTATAATTGCCTAATATAAGCCCCAGTACTTCAAAAATAGCTTAATTTCGATTTTGGAAGAAATCTACTTTATTTTGAAAGTGTTAGGCGGATTGGAAAAGTTAGGCGGATTTGAAAGTGTTAGGCGGATTAAAGATCGAGATGAATATATTACCAATATTTTCATTAATATTTGCAATTGTGATAAGTCAAAAATTCGAAAAGAAAAAGAATTAGAGCGAGAAGAGGTATTTTTTAGTGAAGCTTTATGCTTTTCTATTTTCTCGGTCTTAGGTACGAGTTACATAAGCTTAAGCTGTCATCATCTAAATCGCAGTCTTCGGAACTTTTGATTTATTTCATACAAGTCCAAGAAGGCGAAATTAAATTTTATTGTAGTGCGTCAGGTGATAGTACAGCGGATTGATAAGTAGGAAAAAGTGAAGATTTTTTACATCTGATTTTAATGGACCGGTCCATTAAGAGGCAATTGAACTCGACTGTTATTTGTTTAGTCAAGTTTCATGTATGAGTAGACTTGCATATAAATTGATCATGGTCATACCGATTAAGAGCGCATATCATTCTAAAAGTAGTATATACTGGCTTCAAGGGTTTGATAAACTTTACTGACTCTTTATAGCGAATATAAAAACAAGTAAGAACATTATAGTGCACCAGGGTTCGCCATTAAATACCTTACAGCAGCCTACGTTCATATAACGACTTTTGAAAATAAGTCGTAATATGGGAAGTAATCAACAAAGTGATCCAATCCGAAGCATTTTCAATAGCCTTCGTCCTTGGACCAAAACAAGTCAGTTTTATAAATTTCATCAAAATAACTCAAAAGTTGTAGCCTTTGGATTGAATATAAGATGGCAAAACGGACAGACGCATGGACAGACAGGCAAACGGGCTTTAACCGATTCGCAAATTGATCGGTATAATAAAAGATCTATCTGATGTCCTTCTGGCTGTTGCACACTAATCTACACATCCACACAAACTTAATGAACTCCTATACTACAAGTGGCGTAGGGTATAATAACTATAAGTTTTATTGTATCTCAAGGTTGAGTGCCAAACTGTCTTCGTCACTGCTTTCATTATCAATTTCTTTCTTAAAGTATGCCCCGGAAACTTTCCAAGAGCAGGGGACTGACTGCGTTGTAAATCGAGTTAACGTTACGCTGCATAAAACGCTGGAGGACTGAGGTGCAATGTTAGAAATGTGACAAGAAATCTCATAGAAAGACAACAAAGAATACAATCTTTGGGAAAATTTCGATGGGCAATCATTTACATGCTTTTCATCATCTTCTCAGTTTAACGGTTTAGAAAGTATAGAAATTTTTTAATGGCAAATGGGTTACTAGTGAATATATTTGAAAAACATATTCCTATGTAATAATGCATGCATTCGTCAATTTAATAAAATTTTACTTTTATTATTGACATGTGATTGGCGGGCATGAATGAATGATAACAAGCTTATGCGTATCTTCACGTACTTTTCAAAATTATACTCACATACGAGTGTGTACGTAGATACGTAATTGCAATTTAAGTGCTTTTTGTTTTTTTTTTTTTTTAAATAAACGCTTACCGCTCACTAGTATGTTCGTATTGGAATGGTTTACGTGATCGAAACGCATATTTGATAAAATTAATAGCGAATCGATAAAAACAAAAGTACCGGTCATGTGAACAAAGAGCTGTCCGTTACTTTATCGATTATCACGCTTTACAAGATCAGGGAAGCAAACTTCTCTTCATTTTTACATTAAAGAATAAACGCCTGCGTGTGTGTCTGCATATATAAAGTTTACGGGCAATGCTATCTTATGAGCACGAAATTATGGGTTATTTTTTCCAATTTATTTAAGAAAAATTTATCAATGCATTGAAAGGCAAGCTTTATATATGTTTGTATATGCGTGTTGGTATACTAATACCAGGGAGCAGTGGGACGAACGGAAAGACAAGCTTAGATCGATTTAGAAAATAATTGTGAATCTATCGGTATATTGAACGATAGGTCTACCTCAAGCCCTTATGGATTTTGCTTACATCCGCACGAACTTAAGGTATCTTTTGTATGACAAGTTGTGTAGGGTATAAAAACGGCGTTGAATTTATTTAACAGGAACCTTCTTTTTTCCAAACATTGTATCAACAATCAGCTGCAAAAATAGTCAATCGCAAAATGTGATGCCCTTTGCTAGAGAATATTACAACTATATAGTTATAGTTACTTATAGAGTATAAAGAGATTTGAAGGAGATAAAGGCGCGAAAGACATAGTTTCGAGAAAAGCTCTATTAAAGTGACAGTGTACGTTGGTTTTGTTCGTTGACGTCACGCGATAAGTCTTCTTTTTGTGCCATATATCGTTTCAATCCTCCGTTAAAACTTTTTGGTATCACTTCTATACCTATCATCGAACTATTGGGCTTTTAATCATTCACGTTGTCAAAATATTTGCTATAACCAGAAGAAAGCTTTAGAGATCCCATAACGAATTAATATTCTTGAGCATCACCAAAGTCCGAATCGATTTAAGCTTGTTGTTTGTCCATCTGTCCGTTTGTGTAATAAGTATTTCGCCGTTCGCAAAAAATGAAATTCAAATTTTGCAAGAACGTTGGAATTTAATGGATCAATTTGGTATTGAAAATGGGCCAAAGGCGCTTAAAGGATAAGCCTACAGGGTAAAGTACACTGAGAATACCTCAGTCTTCAAAAGGAAAAAAACTAGACTTTTTGCTCGCAAGTAAATAAATTGAAGCACATACAACTATGAAAATTTCAATGTACATGGGCGATCCTATACCATCTGTAAAGGAATGGGAAAAATCGGCCATATCCAGCCTATGCTGTAGAATATCGAAATTTAACTTTCTTGTCAATACGTTCGCAACATGCAGAAGGAAGCTTCAAAGACCTCATAAAGTATATACATTCTTGATCAGATTCAAATTTCGAGTCCGTGTAGGCAGGTCCAAATGTTTGTTTATCCATCTGTCCTTTTTCTCACCTGTATGATGTCTGCACGTTATCGTTGAGTTCAAATTTGGCAAAATTGTGGAAACCCCTTGCTCGTAGTGTTTGGTCCTTTAGCGAATTTTATTGTATTTTAATTAATGATAATTTATGATAAATTACTGTCATCCACTCGTGCTAACCGAAAGGGAAGACATCCTTTTCTTCCTTTTGCACACCATTATTTCAGGTATGATTACAAAACGATACTTGTAATCGATGTGTGTAAGGTTATGCAAGACGGCAACACATAAACTGATGACGAGCCAAACCGGTTAAAGAACACGCCTACAGCGCAACAAGAACTCTCTGCTTTCCAGTTTTTTTTCCTCATTACTTATAAACTAAAACAAAGAAGAAGTAAGAACTTTCAAATGGAAAAAGGATCAACCACGCCCATCTATTGTTATATACTACGGAAGTTTAATCTTCTCGTGTTTTTTTGTTCTTAAATCCGGCTGAAGATAAAGTTAGAGCCGAAAATATTTGTTTATTTGTTAAATATTTAAGGGACGATTTAAAAAATGAAAAAAAGCAAATGGTATAAAAAAGAATCATCCCTGCTGCCCCTTAAGTTAGTATCATCTTAAGTACTTCCTTAATTTTTCCTAGCAATTATTGGACTGTAAGAGAATACAAGTTTTGTTTGTTCCTTTTCCTTTTACAAAATCCGATATCAGCAAATAACGAGAATTTTTGATTTTGCAAAAAGTCTTTGTTCAGTTCTGAAACTTTCCCAAATTCTTTCAAAATTCATCTTCTTTGATAATATATAACTTTGCCAGGGTCAGCGTTTAGTATAAGAAATCCTAAGCGAGTATTTCTTAGATTTCATCTTAAGTTCAGCTCGCAATATCGCCTTTATATTCTCCATTATTAAAACATGAGTTCCTTTGCCTTTCTTTTTTAACTTTCGAGAATAGAAAAAAGTCACTGATAGCCACAACAAGTAGCTTTGCTGGATCAAAACAATCTTATATTGCCCTACAATCCGTCTCATATTTAATTCTTAAGTAAACAATAAAAAAAACAAAATACATGGTCCGAATAAAGCTCCCCTTTATTCCGCGATCTCTCTTCCCTTGTCATAAATTACAAATTTTTCCCCAATTTTGCTGGTCACGGACGCGTTTGGACGGTAAGATCGCCATTCATTTCGTCTTCCCCTTGCTTTTATTGAAAGCTTTTATATCACTCATAAGCTTATAGCTATGGTATAATAACGTCATTACAGTCCATCATTAAGATGTGCCATAAGTCTGTGTGAATTCAATTATAACTGCGTTTATATCAGAAAACTTCACAACAAGCTGTCTGTCGCACAGCACGTGCACAAAGAAAAACCCTCTAAAAGATTAAAGTATTGTTTGACTATTCGTTTATCGGTGGAAATTGTCACCTGTATAGGGACGGTGCTAGCAATACATGTAGGAAGCATTAACTGGATACAAAGTGTGCAACGCGTCTAATATGAGAATTCTCGTTGCAAGAGATATGTTTGTATGAGATTTGTTTGTAAAAATTATGAATACAACACAAGACTCATGCAAAATGCACATACTGCTGATCAACATAGGATTCTGCATTGAAACTTATATTGTAGTGAGATCTGTGCTGTGCTACTGTCTGTCTGCTATCATTTTATATATATCCCACAATACTTGTCTGTCTGTTAGATGTAAGATTCTTTTATATAATATTTCAAGCAACTTGCTATGTTAAGCTTGTGCAGATGTGTGTTGTACACAGTAGAACTTAAAGAACTTATAGATCCACCTTTTTTTAGATTGATCGATTCACACTCATTTTCTGATTACATTTAGGTTTGTCTGTCTGTCTGTCTGTCTGTCTTGAGACTGTCCCTGTGTTCAACCTACCGGTTGGAATTTTTGGGACATGCAATCATGAACGCAAGACTGCAAATACATTCAAGGACGGACAGACGGACATGATTAAATTTTCGCAGAATTTTGCATCCATCCAGTTTATATGCATCTTTGCTTATCACACTGTTTCAAGGGGAAGCAGAAATCTTGTAGTTCCTCAAATATATTCATGCCTCTTTCTGGCATTGAAAAGGGTTCATTAGAAGAAAATGGCCAAAAGCTATATTCTGATTGCATTTAGATTTCTCTGTCTGTCTGTCCATTTGTTTTGAGTCTGTCCACCTGCTCAAACTATATGATACATGCGTTCATCAACATTGAAATAGTAGGCTGCGAAGAGAAACATTTAAGGACAGACAGACGGCCATGATTAAATTTTCTCAAAATTTCGCTTCCATCCATTTTATATGCGCTGTGTGAAAATTTTTTCACATTCACACTGTTTCAAAGAGAAATCTTGTAGGTCGTGCTTCCTTTTTACCGTAAAAACGAACTCGTTAGAAGAAAGTGATCAAAAGATATTTTCTTAAAATTATTGTTCATCGTTAACGGAAAAGGTCAGTTTAGGCCTTTTGAGGTTACTTATAAAGGCAGTTATTTTTTTAACAACAAGTCATCGCCTGCAATCAATGTTAATTAAAAGGAGTAGTTTGTGATGCATAAAGCGTGAAAGATGATGCATGATTCATACAACAGCACAATTCAGTGCAGACAATGTTTTCTAGATAACTTTAACCCTGCGAAATTAAACACGCAAACATCATCATTTTGAAAAATTACAATGTAATGACGTTTCGTATATTGTATGCGTTTTTTGTTCAATTGCATAAACTGTTCTTAGCGATTCCCCTTAGCAATGATGTGGTTTGTTTTGAAGCAACTGTACTTTAAACAATCCATCACTTGCAACCTATACAAGACAGATGTTCCTTTTGTTTAACGTGGGTACATGTTATAAACTTTGCCTCACTTTGCCCGATGACGCGCGGGTTAATTTTGCGTAACCGTCACCCTCTGGAGAGTTAGACAATCTCTATAAGCTAATGGCCTAAACTGCACCTATAAAAAACAGTTGAAACAGATGCCATGGCGATCTAAGCACTCCATGTACATATTATATGTACTGCAGAGCTGTGACATTCAAACTTAGTAAGTTAGGCCAAGTAATAGTGTTTAGGCTAAGTAATAGTGTTTAGGCTAAGTAATAGTGTTTAGGCTAAGTAATAGTGTTTAGGCTAAGTAATAGTGTTTAGGCTAAGTAATAGTGTTTAGTGTTTAGTGCTGTGACATTCAAACTTAGTAAGTTAGGCTAAGTAATAGTGTTTAGGCTAAGTAATAGTNTATGATTTCATCACTTATGCCGTTAGCCTATTTTCGACAACTATTACAAGCTGCTTAATGTAGTTTTTAAAACTTCGAAATATATTAGTCATGGTTTGTTTATCCATACTTTTCATCATACCATGCATTGCAAAATCTTTGCAGATTTCCTTCTATAACATATACGATAGGGCGGCAAGTTCTTGATACGATTTTCAAGAATTTTTGAATTTTCTTTGAAAACGTTTAAAATAGAATTAAAAAGATGTGCATTCGCGCAAAAGTGTTCAAGTATGACGCTGCCCGTATGCGGAGGAGTAACAGAAATTTTCTGCATTTTTTTTTTATTTCTATACATGACATATGTAAAGTTAAGTCAAGTCAAGTCAAGTCAAGTCAAGTGAATTGCTTCTCTTACGATATCCGTAACGATATCAAAATTTGAAATGACAAAGTCTTTGTACATCTGTAAGTATGTGTTGTGGCGTAAGATTTTAAACCTATTTAGATACCGCTGCAGTTGCCTCTGCACGTTATGGGAGAGACTTTCAAAGCCACCTACAGTGGAGTAGAACACTTAAGCTAATCTAATATTTAATTGCGATACAAGTGCCTCGACATACCATTGCCAAGAGACAACTGCTGAGGAGACAACTGCTTTAGAAAGTGGTAGTAGATAAGTTTTTTTCGAGCACTTATATGTTAGGATGGAAAACATATTCTTCATCATTCAAGAATTAATACATGCTAGGAAAGCAAGAAAATATCATCTGGACAATTAAAAAAACTTACAGTCATCGCCTGCGAAGCCGGAAACATCATTCGCAAATAGATTGAATAGGAAGGGACCAAAAATGGAAATTGGCGGTACTCCGGGTAGAGTATCAGCAAAATAGAAACTGACGTGATTTACTGAAATAAATTGTTTGCCGTTAGAGATATTTAGCGACATACGCTTAAATGTCCAACTAGGGAAACTGACTTTATCATACAATTTATTTAAGTAAGTGGCGTGTGGACCTCTCTGACAAATGCTTTTGTTAGACAAAGAGAGACGAGGAGACAAATACTTCGCTTATTAAGACTTAAGCTTAGTGAAGGAAACTAAAACCTTGGACGTACTGAGGCCTAAGGATGTGCTTCATTATTTTAGAGAGACAGGGTAGAATGCTAATCAGTCGAACATTGTTATGTACAGATNTGTTTTCATGAAATACTTAAAGTAGAAAAGTAATAAACCTTCAGAGAGAGGGTCATGCTTAGTTATTTATTGCATCCATGCAATTCATATTTATAGAAATTGACAATTGGAGCTAAATAACGCTGTCTCCATTATATCGAAGAATACAATGCAATGTAATAATAATGTGATAAAAAAAAAACACAATAACAAAATAGTTAAAAAACTTGAACAAAAAAATGCATTTATCTTACACAACAATAAATTCAGCGATGATGAAAATGAGCTGAGCTAATTTTTATTTTTCTTCTTTGAGAAGATTTTCAGAATCGTCACAAGAGGAGGAGAGAATGGTTCTTACAAAGCTGAATGCCTTTTTTTTTACCAAAATACAAAATTCGTTAAATTCATTCTCGAATTTTTTTTTTTTTGGAATCTTTTGAACGATGTTGGTTTCTTGCTAAAGATATTGTTCACTAATTGTTAATCAAATATTTCTTATAAATAAACAGCTATTTGACAGCAATTTTTTCCTGAGCTAGTTGTGTCCTCTGAAAAGGCTTTTTAAGGCTGTTTTCTTCTTTTTTTTTTTTATCATTATATGAGTAAGTAAAACTTACTTTGGCTGTGGATTGAAATGTCGATATCCATTGTTTCGTATAATTATGCAAAAATTATATTTTGTTAATAGGCGTGTTCTGTGCGCTTAGCTGATTGATATTCTTGTTATATTGATTTTTTCAAAGTGAATTTAGATAACGTTTTTAAATTATAATATCTTTCATCAATAGTGTCAATACAGTCTTAGCCAAAAGTACTGTACACTTCAACTTTTATTGTCGTCTTCGTGCTTCTAAAAATACACAATAAAAGTCTTCTGTTTTTCGGAACTGTTATGTTCATGCAGACCTGAAAAAAAAGCAAAAGCTTCAGCTGTTAGTAAGTCAACCTTAGGATTTTAAAAGAGGAGCGATTCTTTGAAGCATGTTTCTTGCAAGCCTTCCCCGTACATATATGAATTTATGCCGTTTTGCTCTTGAATTAAAGTCACTGTGAAGCCCATGCTGAATGCTATGCTGTGCCCTCGGCAATAGAATTAAAGCCTAGGAATTCCTTTCCGCGCATATATAAGAACTTATGGCGTTTCGCTCTATAATTAAAGCCCGATTTAAATGTTAAGCTTTGCCATCGTTTGTTGAGCTTCACAACATGCAAAGCTCAACAGGTAGGAAAGAGGCCTCGAGAATCCTGCTTTAATTCCAAGACTTATTTACGGTTTACGCCTTAAGCGGAAGCATATTTCTAGTACGCTGACTTTCTTCAGCGAAAAAGAGGAAAAAACAACAATAAGACATCTGTATGTCATCCTACGAACTTATTGAGTAATGTTTTATATGCTAGGGTTTCCAAATTAACGTTAACAAAGGGGATAATTAAGGGGGTATTTATAAACTAGATATAAGAACATCAACGAAGAACATCACGAAGGGATGTGAAAAAGAAAGGGTGGGACTGGGAAATGAAGACACCCTCCTTAATACAGGGGCTTACTTCACTTGTTTCACTTGTTATCGAGATGATTCAAATTGAAGCATACTTATAGTACACTGCGCCCCTTGAATGCGGAACGCAAAAACCACTTGTAGCTATTAAAAATTTGATTCGCGAACAAAATGCAATTTTTTTCTTGCAATTTTTTTCTTTTGTTTCCCTATAAAGGTTGTATTCAATTCTCTAATTACATTACCTTTTGATTTTTTGTTATTGCAGTTGTTATTAAGGTTTTCCAATATTTTTCCAAATTCCGTAGTGATCCATAACATCGCTAATTCCGATTGTTTACAAGTAATTTTTATATACGTGATGCTTGTATATGTGTTGGAAAGAAACTGTTATTGAAAGCGCAATGGTTTTCACGTTTTCCACTTGCACCGCCATCATAAACACAAAGCAAGACTTTACCTATACACATGTTATACACATGTTTACTAGCATACATATGCATATATATATATATATATATATATATATATAAATATATTTTTAAAAATGAATGAATTTGTAAGTAATCGTTAATGCTTTTAGTAATTTGTTACCTCAACATTACTTCAAACCGTCAATATTTAATTGAGTATAAATTATACTGTGAGCGCTTTTTGTTATTTTCTAAGACATGATGCAAGACTAACTGATTAACTCATAAAACGTGTACATATTGCGGTTTTAGTTCACACTTAACATCGTAATAATATAACATTCAGTGAAATGTTACAAAAAATAATAATGTATTGCATCAACTACAGGATTTCTTAGTAAACACAATATTAATAAAAAAATTTGCCAAAAAGAAACGAAGAAAGAAAACAATTTTTTTTTAGCTTTAATTCATTAACAGAATTAGGTTTAATTTCTCATCATTTTGCACAATTTCTCATTTTTAATTTTTATTTTTTATTTTTTATTTTTTTTTTTTTGTTCAAGTATTTATTTCTTTTACTATTTAGTAAATAATATTTGTACCCTACATCATTTGAGGGGTATATCAAGTTTATAGGGATCTTTGTAACAACTAGAACGACTTAACCTAGTGCCCGCCTCTTATATATGATCTAAACTTGTCTGTCCGTCGGTCTGTTTGTCTTGTTTTCTTATGTTCAATCTACAGGAAGTCATTTTTAATATATTTTGATAAAATTTTGTACACTGACATGTTCTGGTCAGGTTGAGGACGAAGGCTATTGAAAATGGTTGCGATCGGTTCACTTTTTCGGCCTCTCTCTCTATAAAAGCTTATTATGGCAACTCGTTGTATGAATACCTGTAGAATAGTGCAGAGTATTTAACAAATGGCTCGTTTCCCCGCTTGTTTTTAATGTTACTTTTATGATTTTTGTTTCTTTGAGTTTTTGTTTCTGAGAGTATGAAACGCTTACTGTAAATAGAGTTTAGAGGTTCACTGCTCTTTGCAAAAGTCTTTGCAAAAGTTTTTTATTTTTTATGAGAAATATTTGAAAGTGCACAGGAATGCATATAAAATAAAAAAAGAAATTTTAGTTGAAATGATTTTTTTTTTTTTTATCCAACACAGAAAGTATGCTACATTTGTTTCTGTACCGGCGTCCGTGAAAAATAACATATGCGTTCCTTAAAAACATCAAAAGCGGAAGAAATTTTTTCATATCTGTTCATCCATCCATGTCTTTCCAACTATCCGTATGTATAAAGACTATTGATCTATGTCTGTCCAACAGTCCATTGGTGTATTTGGCTGTTCGTCTGCCTTTCGTTACCAGGTTTATGACCTTAAAAACTTTACATTGAAACGAAAATTGCACTTAAAATCAAATCAAGTGAAGCTTGAAATTAACAAAGTTTTTGTGTTAATTTTCGGCTAAAATTGATTGAAAATTGTTGCAATATTTATATCTTCGTTAATTGTTGGGCTGTCAAGAAATGTATTTCCTTATTCGTTTTCAACTTTTGTTTTTTTGTTTGTTATCAGTTTGTAATTATCAAACTTATAAATGACTTATCAAAGCCAGAGTTTGATTTGAAAGTCTTTGCCATGAAAGTCTTAAGCGAATCTATTCGAATGAAATGGAAAAAAAAAATAAGGAAGCAATTGCACAATTCGACTTGAGTCCAATGTTTTAATACTCACCCATTAGTTCCCATTAGCTACTATGTAATGTTTGTTAAAAAATCCATTCACTTGATATATTACTCGTGCGCCGTATAGTTGTCGAGTTATGGCTTTGTATGCTTTGGCGACATCACTCTATCTTTGTTTTGTTGAAATAAAACACATTCACTTCTTTAGAGAAATATTGTTTTTTTATTACATATTTAATTTACAGTCTATCCAACAGGATAATCAATACACTCTATGGCAAGGGGAGGAAACTAAAAGAATCTAATGTAAGAGTAAAAATTTCATGTTTAAGAAAACTATGCAAACCATGTAAAATTTGAAAATTTATTAAAACTATTTAAGAAACAAAAATAAATTGATTCCCAAAATGGAAGATCCAGCGTGTGACGCTGCCAATCTTCTTATCTCGTTGGATTCCCTTAGAAGAGATTAAAGGATTTATGTGATTACCTAGGTTTGTAGAAAGGCATTGAATACTCTTGTTGCTAAGGAAGCGTTGGGCATCAGCAATGAGTCGAAGACGTTTAGATTGATATTAGAGTTATCGGCTGTACAGCAAAAGCTCCAAACAGATTTAAAAATAAAATGCATTTATTTTTTAGATTAAGTTGAGATTATGGATGAATTAGTCCAAAGAGTCTTCTGGTTGTTAAATCACGTTTTTGGCTCATAGTTTCTATATGGTTTTTTTTCTTTTTTTGCTTTTACAAAATGAAGGAATTATTTATTGAAGTATGCCCTAGGTGCAGACATAAAGCCTGCGCTCGTCTTTCAAGCACGGTGGGGATTCTTCCTCTGCAGAAATCCTGGGCACGTTGGGGTTTGCTTCTCTGAAGAAAATCTGGGCACGTTGGGGATTCCCTCTCTGAAGAAAATCTGAGCACGTTGGGGATTCCCTCTCTGAAGAAGTCCTGGTATTTGGAGACGATTTATAAAAAACGCTTAGTAGGGAGAAGAAGCATACTACGGACAAACAATAAGTGATCCATGTTAACCGGAAGGAGTGACGTTTGTTGATAGTAGAGGGAAAGGGATAGAAAATTCCAGTTGAGAGCAGCAAAAATTTCTTGAGCACACTTTCCCGTATGGGGCCGAATTTCTTTATACTAAAAGGTCACGATAACTGACTTTTTGTATATTAGTCCCCTCTCGTGCCGATTGCATCAGTTGTTAGGATTAGCTTTAACTAGCGAAGGTTTCATTTGGTTGGAATAACACAATTGTCAACTGTTCAGCTGCTGTTGTGGCGACATTCACAGTGAAACCTTTGGAAAGCTTTTTAGATGCCTTGGTTAGGCATTGGGAACGCATGAACAAAATCATGATTTCTTTAAATGAAATTGACACAAGTGATGCTTCACTCACGTTTGGAAGTCGCGTCGAAAGATTTCGAAAGTTAAAGGGATATAACTAATCCAACCATTAGCGATAGCTTAATGTGTTCTTTGGGCTGACTAAACTTTTTGGAAAACGTTTCTCATTCAAGTCTTAAAACGAATGAATGAATGGGTGCTTTACTAGTTATGTTGACTGGCCTTTTTTTTAATCAAAAATCTATGATGTGAATGACGACGATCATTTACTTTCCATAACAGACGTTTTCCAAGGCGCGATCAACTGCTAGTTAGATCGTGAAACAATGGCTCTAATGCCTGATCGTCTTAAAATGATCGAATGTTGACGATGTTTGCTTTCAACAGTAGCTCATCCACAGCAAAACCCACTCTACCTAGCTTGCGGAATAATGACTTTATTGAGTGATTGACTTAAGATGACATCAGTTGTTGAAAGACTATGTGTTTTGTTTGCATATATATATATATGTCATAGGATATATAAATTCGGTTATTTCGTTCTTTTTTTTTTTTTTGTTTTTAAATGCTTCAAAATGAAGCTTTAGTTTTAAGTGTTTAACATATCGATGAATCTA
>KK502496.1:31346-46640 GCA_000688735.1 Glossina austeni | reverse complement strand
TGAAATTCTGAATCGATCTGAGCATGTCCATCCGTCCATCTGACTGCCTGTGTATTGTCTGTTGTGAACATTCTCCTGGCTGATAAAAATGAAGTTATCAACTTTAAATTTGGCAGAAATATTGAAAAAATTCAAAGTCAAATCGGCCGAAGGAAACGTCTACAGACCCACGTAAACTAAGGACATCTCTGTTTTTCAAGTGGAATAAAAAATCTACAAAGGTTTAAACGTTTCTACTAAGGGGAATGGTGCACTACTTGTCCAAAAATGCGGAAAATTTACTACTTCTGTTCAATATTTTAGTTTATCATAATTTCATTCTCCAAAATCTTTATAATGGACAAATACAGGATTGAAAAATACCGCACAGTGTAGTGTATATGTAGTATACAAAGTATATAAATTCTTGAGCAATTTCAAATTCGGAATGCCCGTGAGCATGTCCGTCTGTCCATCTGTCCGTCTGTCCATCTGTCCGTCTACCCTGCCTGTCTAGCGTGTCTGCGATAAACCTTCTCCCTCTCGCAAAAAGGAAGACATCGTCTACAAATTTTCAAAAGAATTTGAAAATAACCAAAGCCAATCGAAGGGCACGCCCACAACACCTTTGCGTTTCGTGTTTTATGCTCGTCACTTATAAATTGATACATATATATATATATATATATATATATAATACATTTTAACTTTTATTCTAAAACAAAGAAAAAATCAACCATGCCCATCTGCCATGCCTTGAGAATCTAGTTCGTTTCGTTTTTTTTATAAGTTTTTTTTAGGATAATGGTGCTGGGTATAAAAGATTTGGATTTGAAGGTTCCACTTTTTCCTTCTTGATATTTTTGCAGCCTGTAAGACAGACAGATAGGCTTTCCTTTGATTTATACTTAAATAGGTTTGCTCTTCCTATTTCGCATATTCTGACCACATTACGATATGTAAAAATTCTTAATAGATTTTCATAGAAATTTTTTAAGGGAGTGCTCATAAAAATATTTACTTTAAATTGTTTTCAAGTCTATTGGTAAATAAAAGCCAATTACTCTGTTGTTGATTGCGATCGATTCGTTGCTTAAAATTAATAAAGAAAAGTTTGTAAAGTAAATGATGTGATATTTAATCATTTACGTAGATTAATATCTCGATGTTTAAGTTTAGCTTTAGATAATTTATTCTTGTTTTTGTAAGTAATCCATTTAAGCATCTAAAGTTGACTAGGAAATGATGTTTTCTAAAAATTGAAGAACAGAATTTTAAAATATGAGACGGAGAGAGAGAGAGAGAGAGAAATCTTTTTTAACTATGTAATCAAATAGGATATATATATATATTATATATAAAAAATTTTATATATAAAAAATATTACATATAAAAAATATTACATATAAAAAACTTCAGTTTGAATCAATGTCAGTTGTCGTTTTATTTTAGATATCGATATAGGAGATTTTTATATAAAAATGATTTTGCGTCACCTCTGGGTTTTATATCCATAACAATTAGTTGTAGAATATTCTCAAGATCAAAAGAAAAGATGTATCGTATATCGCATTATGTCTATCATATGTCGAATGGAATAGTTTGAGGGATACCAAGTTTGTTCAGATTTCAAAAGACGTGCGAAGAGATAAGTAAATGGAAGGCAAAACTGTTTTTGAATCGTGATCGTACGGTCAAGAATGCTTACAGCTTACAAGTTATACATATTTGCATCTATATGTGTTTAGGGCTTTAAAGCGATGACTGCCAGTTTTGCGATAATTTTGAGCCCATCCAAGAATTTGTAAGCTTTTGAAGTTAACCTAAAACAAAATGGTAAGGAAAAATTTTAATTAAAATTTGTTTGCTCTCCAGAAGGCAAAAACAGACAGGCAGCCAGTCATTAAGTAGATTCTGTTATTCAACATATATATGTATATGCATATTTCTATGTATATTGATATACATTGGAAAAATCTGACACATACAAGCAATAGTACAAGCAATAGATCATTGATGAAAGGACAGCCTAATCTAAATAATTGTTCAAGGAAGATAGCAAATAATGATGCAATTTACCGCTAGATGATCCCGAATGTATGAATTGAATTGAATTGAACCATGATCAATCACACAAGAGATGTCCTCCATACGTGCAGGCACGATAGCGATCAGGATTGTAAGGTTGTAGGTAGAGAGGGATGGAAGAAGGAAGTAGTTTTCTAAATGTTTAAGACAGGCTGATGAATGAGAAAACAGTAGCGTTAACAAATTAGATAACAGCAAACGAAGGCTTTTTTATGGCAGTTTCTAGGGCATTTTAGGCCGCTACGAATTTTTTGCTGACATTCGGAAATCTTAGCTTAAGTAATAAAAATTTTTATTATTTCTACGATATTTTAATTAACTTAATTTTAAACAATTTTCAAGATACGGCATAACTAATACTATTTAGTGCTAGATGTGACTTCCCCATAGCAAACTACTTTATCTTAAATCCGTAACCCACGGTATTGATAAGGTTGAGAGAATATATGTAAGCCATCGGATACGTAATTGAGCTGTTGGATTATGCGGAGTTAGAGAGGTGGAAAAAAATTTGTATTTATTTTGCTGTGCTGAGCAGGACTTGATTGTAATAACCGAAAGCAGGAAAACATAAGTGGTCGTAGATAGCTTCAGGAACCGAGTTTTCATTTTATTACGATAATCATATGATGGTTGGATGAAAGTTGAAAGAGATAGTTCATAGAAGTGGACAACATTTTAGGTATGGAAGCTTGTGCAATTTTGTTAACACTTTCCACTCCTATGTTGACTACGTGACGACATCGTATTTCTTACACTCACTCTCTATGTCAAGCTAGAGTCGACATTATCTTATTTAAGATAACTAAATTCTTTCTTTTTTCAAATAATTAACGCACTCCGTCCATCTGATTTTTTTTTGGCATTGAGACCAGCTGTTACGTCTTTTTTGCGAATTAATTAAGTAATTAGTCGTAGGTAAAAATAAAGAATTTGAAATCCAAACTGTTAAATGTTGAAATTAAAAAAAAAAGTGAACCAAAACTGAATAGTCTGTCTACCAAGTAATATTTTCAACAGTGTGTTAAGAGTGTCCAAGAATACTGTTAGCATCGTCACGGCTTCGCAGCTCTAAAGCCAACGCCACGGGGGCTTTCTTTCACCTATTATTTTTATTAACACTGTTTTAAACGATAATGAAACTTCGTAACGTCTTCAAGCAAAGGAATAAATTTTTACTTTATAGTGTTTTCAAGTAAAACTTGATACGGTATGATAAGCATATCACAACTTCCAAATGGAACTGAATCAGATTTTTTACTGCCTTACATACCGTTCTGTATATTTTTGTGAATATTTAGTTTAGCTATTTGAAGCTTTGAATTAAAGATTATATGCGAGCGGTGGGCGTTTACCAGTTAGGAGGGAAAGCAGTGTGTTATAGTTTTTTTGACTTTCAACCAATTTTAGAATTTCGAAGGAGTAGTCACAATTTAATATCAATTTTGTTGTAGAACAAGTAAAAATATTACAGTCGAGCAAGCCCGACGATTAAATACCATACATGACTACATCTTGTATAGGTATTTACTCGTTTTGTAATAATGCAGCAAAAATCACACGTTCTTTTCCTGCAACAGCGTACTTGTCATGAAAGCCCACATATAGGTGGGTGTCCAAAACGTTACATGGTGTCATCCAAACTTAGTAAACATAATTTGCTTCCCAAAAATATCATTATTTTTCAGTTTCCGTCATGACATGAGAAATCTTTTGATGGGATGGGGTCCAAGAAACATATCCATTTGTTTCACATCTGGTCCACTCAATTTTTGTGTCCAATTACAATCATGACCACAATTCGATCGTAAAAAATTAACTCTCTTCTCTTCTTCTTCTTGGCCTTCTTGGCATATGAGGGTTTACAATTCCTTAGATTCCTTACATGCGCTAATATAAACCTACGTCGTCCCAAGCCGGTAAAGTTGTTTTCGTTGTCCATTTACTAGTATGAACCAATTTTCGCCATGAAATATGAAAAATTATACATTTTTACCATATAATGAATCGATTTTCGTAGGGTGAGGATCAAAAAACTACCTCAGCCGACACAATTTTTCGAAAAATTTTGAAAATTGCAATATTTTTCAATATAACGATTTTTTAAAATATGGCGTTGTGTGAGGAGTGATTGAAAAAGTGAACCGATCCAAGATATTTTCAATAGCGTTCGGTCTTGCAAAGTCATCAAAATATTTCAAAATTTACGAGCTGCAGGTTGAACACAAAAATACATGGACAGACAGCGAATAGACAGAGGACGTACGGGTGGACAGACAGACGGACAAATAAACTTTGATCGATTCAGAAATAATGAAAGATGGGTGGGGTATCTTAAGGCTTTCTGTGTCTTGGGTAGGTCGTGTAGGGTATAGCAAGGTTGTTAAGTTACACAAACTACAAACAAAAAAGCAAATGCCTGATGATTTATGACGTCTCCGTGATGTTGCCTATAATATGGCTGTCAGTGTTAGAATCATCTTCATAGTTTAATAGTATTAATAATGTTATAAACGCTTAGTTATAACAAATTATTTTTCTAGTCTTACACATGTTTAAGTTACTTATAAGTAATTATTTTTCTCGTCTTTTACATATGTTTAAGCTTCGCTTGTGGTACGCATATATAATAATAAGAATGATATGGTAATACATGTACAGAGTGCATATTCGCAATTATAAACTGCCTTGAACTGGCTGCAACTAGATTGTTGTTTTGCCAAGAAAAACATTTTTTTTTTTTTGTTTCTATATATCATACGTTTGTTGTATGTTTTCCATTTAATTTAATCAGTTTCTTTTTTATTTAATACCTAAAATTCTTGTTGCAATTGCTTGCTTAGTTACTTGGCTAAATATGTTCAGTATTATGATCGGTCATTACCAGTCACTGGTCAAGTTAATAAATGTCATGTAAGCGACGTATGAGAGACTGAACAGCACTTTACGTTAAAAAACTAAATAGTTTTCTGAATTTCTATAAAATAAAATTTTCTATGTTTGCAGAGATATAGCGACAGAGAGAGAAAGAGACGGGAGAGCGAGATCTTCATCATGAAGCCTTCGGTGATATTCATAGTATGGCTGTCTTGTATAAGTAAAGCTTTCCCAGCTGATATCTTTATGGTTACTATGGGTGGAACTAAATCGCATAAAATACCTTTTTGGGAGTTGGCTAAGGGCTTAATAAGCAGGTAACGTTTAATAGATTTTTTTCTATTGGAAATTGCTTTTAAATTTTCACACAACATTTTGTAAGGCAAGATAATGAGGTTTGACCAATTTATCACATGTTACGAAAACTATTTATGCTACACTCGCTATAAGGGTGTACTAAGTTCGTCTGGATATATACAACACCCAACATGATATTATGTCAATCAATCAGTCCCTAAAGCGATTACAGTTGGTTCGTCCCTCTGTTCGTCCGTATATTTTTTTTTGCTCAGTCAACAAATCATAGATTGCGATACACTCTAATGAAGTTTGGCACACTTTTATGTACGCGGTTGAGGAATGAATGCTATTGGAGATGGATTGCACCGAACCATTTCCGATATAACGCTTGAAAAGTTTTTATTTGAAACGAGTGAAAACGCTGTAGTGGAAGACTGTCCGCTTTTCAACATCCCGCACCATTTTTTTTATTATAATACAGTCATTCATGGAACGACTTTTCCCATTAAGGCGTTATATGGGAAGTGGTTGCGTTATATGGGCAGTGGTTGCAAAACCAGTCCGATCCAAACCGTTTTCAATAGCGTTCATACTAAACACGCTCGCTACACGTTTCAAAAAGTGCGACCTGTAAGTTGAACAAAAGAATACAAGGCCGACAGAGGGACAGACAAGCTTAGATCCATTCAAAATCACTTTCGGTATAATAGAAAGTAAGCCTATCTCAACTTTTACTGGATGTGGGATATAGAAATTTTCCGTTTTTAACACATCGGGAGAAAATTCGGTAAAAAAATGATAGTTTGAAATATTAAAGAAATTTTTGAAACTCCTCCCACCTGAACGTTCTTACAAACGATAAGGCTTTATATATGTACGAGATGTGTTTAGAAAACCGTGACTTTTCAAATTTCGTAGATTACGTGGTATAGATTTTCGTCTCCAATATGTTGACATTCGCAAACATTTTACCTTTTTAGTCTGTTTTTGATAAATAGAAAGGTTGCATGTGTTTCAGTGCGCTTGGCGGTTTTTTACTATCGAAAAATTGGACTAAAGAATCGGATATCCTGGGCATAAAACATCGTGAATGTTGCGCCACGATAAGGTGCCAGTTCACAAGTCACTGTTTGCTCGTAACTTTCTGGCCACAAACAATACCGTAATCATGCCTCAGTCACCGTATTCCCCGGACTTGGCCCCTTGCGACTTTTTCCTGTTCCCTTATGAAAGGACGGAGCTTTGCCACGCTTAAGGAGATGAAGACTACACCATTAAAAGTGGATATTGAATGTGCTTCGAGGATTGGAAAAAATGCTGACACAAATGTATTACAGCTAAGAGGGATTGAAGAGAACAGGGGGAATGATGAATACATAAATATAAGTCACCTTTTTTTCAGAACATACCTCGTAAATTTAGTCCACATAGATCAATTTTTTGGATGCTTTCTCTTATAGGGATTCTTCTGAAGACAAAGTATTTTGAAGGCAACGAGGAGGTGTAATTTTTGTAGTTTTATCAGGGAAAGAATTAAGGAATTATGTATAGGCAAGCGATGCAAGATATTTTAAAGTCGGACAAACTCGAAAATCGGGTTTTAATTAATTTTAAGAAGGGATTTTTAATCTGCTACTGTGAATATTTTTAACGTTATGTATATATATAATAACTTTATTCATAAAATTTTGAATAAATATGTTGTTCCCAACAATTTCACATTTCAGGGGCCACAATATCACATTTTTAAGCGGCTTTCCTTCCGATTTTCATATGAATGGCTTACACGAAGTTACACCAGCTGGTCTGGTCGAATATATACAAAATTATACTAACTGGGATCTATTAGGGGCAAGAATGTCTGGTCAAATGCCTATTAGTTTCTGGGATGGTCTACGGTATGCCTTTCAGGTAAGTAAAGTGAGAAATACCGATTAAATATAAAAATTTTTATTTACTTTCTCTTTACTACAAGAAAATTTTCATAGAGGAATTTTCAGAGGAATTACGAAAATCTATGACGAGGGTAGATAAGTTTTTTACGTCACAGAAATATTGAAGAAAACATTTTATTGGCACATGAACTTATTGAATGCAATTCGTATTTATTATCAGTTTTCATGATTACAGTTCATTTTCAGAGATAAGTGATCTTTGTCTAGATATGAATCTTAAAATTTCGAGATAATTCAAAGAGAATTTGAAATTACGTTTTAAAAGTTTTCAGTCTTTCTTACATCTTTCTATTAAAAAGGGAAAAAGATCTTTTGTTCATAACGTTGCTTAAAAATTCAAAACACGTGCAACAATTAATCATTAAAAATAAAACGTCATTATGAAAGACACGTAGTAGAATGAAAGCTTAAATTAATGATAAATTGGCAAAATTGATAAAAGAACTTAAAAAAACGAGAGAAATCGATTTGCTTTTCTTTTTCTGTTTTTCAGTCCTGTGATGCGATGTTAGATGACGCGGAAACTCAGACTTTATTAAATCGAAACTTTGATTTGGCAATACTGGATGGCGCCTTTCCCGAATGCTCTCTCGGCTTAGTGCATCAATATAAAATTCCATTTATGTACATAAATACCGTTGGCTTCTATACGGGGAGTATAGCGAAATCGGGAAATCCTGGCTCCTACGCCATCACACCAAATTTTTATACAAGTTTTACCGATAATATGAACTTATTTGAGCGGGCTTTAAACACTGGCGTACAAATATTCGCCACTTTAATGCATAAGGTGAGAAAAAATCTATTGAAGACGATTGAAGGTATAAAGGGTTTCCCAATGTCTCATATCTTTTTCCACGCGCTAGACCCTTTATCTCCAAAAGGACATGATGAAAGGAAAACCCGTCCATTTAGAAAGCATGAAGTTCAGGTCCAAGAGGAAATCAGAGAAAATTTGTTCCATAGAACAGTCTAGTGACTATGATGTTCGAATCAGTGACGTTTTCGCCAATTCCAAAACTGAACAGTTACGCGTTGTCTCTGCTTACACTTATTAAGTAAATTGTTTATTTTATTATAAGATATAGTTACAGAAAAGAAACCAGGGGAATATTTGGGGCAGTAGCACCAATTTTTTTAAAGATTTGAAATACTTTTCGTATAAAAAGCAGAACAAAATACCGAAAGAAACATATGCGTGTTCTGTGATGAGCTCCGCAATATCGTTGTACATATATATATATATATATATACATATATATACACACATATATATATATACATATTATCTGGTTCGAATTCTCGTGTATATACCTGAATTATATTATTGACAATTTCCTAGTGCTTACCTTCGCTTATGTCCGGAACGTCGAAAATCCATTCGAATACATGTGTTAATGATATTTGGACAAAGTGACAACGTAAGACCATGTGTATGTTTGCTGTGATGAAAGTCGTGTAGAAGCAATGCAGCTGCTTGGCTATGGGCATTTGAACTGAACCAATCTTCTAAGGTTTTCATATAATAAACCAAAAATGTATGTTGCGTTTGTTTACGTCCGCAGGCAGATAAAAATTTATCTCATATACAGAATAATTTTATCAAATGTCATGGCAATGTCAGTTGCGTCGCCTTGACAGTTCAAAAATGCTGAAACACGCAATGCAAACTTTATCATAACCGACTTTAAACGATTGTCTTGTGCATTGATTATACTGTTTGCAATTTTTAGGAAAGCGCATCCGAAAAACTATTAAGTTTATGAGGTTTTGAGCTAACATTCTGACTTCTGTCATCAGTCACTAGTCATAAAAGAAAGTAATGTTTATTCATGTTATAGCCGTTTTGATTTTGATTTTCTCAAGGAATGGCCGCAAGAAATCGCTCCAAGATCAGTTTTATTATAAAAAAAACTTGTTAAGTCCCCCATATCACATAGAAAAATGCGCTTTCCGACTTGCGATGTCTCCGTGATGTTGCTCAAAATGACGTTATTAGAAAAAAACATTTAATCCTTCCATCCTACACTCTGTTTATTCTCGTCTGTATTTATTCAATCACTTGTTCGTCCATTTGATAAGTTGATCACTCGATCTTATGTCTCATCCATCCTTTTCTTTTTGCGTCGTCTGCATGTGTCCTTCTCTGTTCTTGCTTGTTCAAATATTTCTCTTCGTTCTTATGGCTGCCTATATAAATACCTGATCTATATGAGATTGTGAGTTCAGTTAATTACACCCATACAACCGGGTATCCGTTCTTTCTGTTCTGTTAATTACACCCATACAACTGGGTATCCGTTCTTTCTTTCGTAGATTGTTCTGTCTGTCTGGTAAACCAGCTATGTCATCTCTGTGTAAGTCCCTACCTGCCTGCTTGTATTTTTCTTTTCCTTTCGTTCCAGTCATTTAGGAGTTTGTCTGTCCGTCTGTCTTCTTGGTCGATGCTTATACCAAAACGTTTGTGCGGAAGGTCATCGGATTCATTCGGCTCAGTTTATTTTTACGACTTTTTGCTCTTCCACCTATGAATGTCCATCTGTCTATCGCTTACTCAGTCTCAATGTCGAAATAACTGACATAAAAAGATGAAATTTAGCTTAGTTTTTGAATACATCTCACAGATATAGTGCAGAAACAAAAGAAAAAAATTGAAAATCTGATAAGTATTTCAGATAAAAATGACCTTACTTTGCACTTACTTTTTAAAGATTTTTTAATATAGATTTTTTACCAAAATTTTGTTTTTCAGTTTGTCATGACTATGGTGCATCGTGTTCTGCAACAACATTTAGGAGCTCATATACCGCATCCTCTTGACGTTTCAAAAAACGTAAGTTTTATCTTACAAAACGGTCATGCAGTAGTATCTTATCCGCGTGCTTTCAATCCCAATATCGCTGAGATAGCTTGTATACATTGTAAGCCAGCTAAGCCGTTACCCAAAGATTTGGAAGATTTTATAACATCAGCTGGCGAATCTGGTTTTATTTATGTCTCAATGGGTTCTTCGGTAAAAGCATCTAAAATGCCTTACACGCTAAGACGCTTATTGGTGCAAACATTTGCCCGCTTACCCTATCATGTGCTATGGAAATACGAAGGCAAACCCAGCGAGCTGTTAGAGCTTAGCTCAAATGTAAAGCTAAGTCGCTGGCTACCGCAACAAGATATTTTAGGGCATCGTAAGTTACGAGCTTTCGTAACTCATGGCGGCTTGCTAAGTATGTACGAGACGGTGTTTCACGGTGTACCCGTAGTAACAATGCCGGTCTTCTGCGATCACGATGTTAATTCGGCCAAAGCTGAGCTAGACGGCTATGCTATTAAATTAGATTTGGCCACAGTTACGTCGCAACAGTTGTACAAAACCATTATGAAAGTTATCCACGATCCTCAATATCGAAAGGCTGCCAGGTGAGATGGTTCGAGTTAATTTTATAGAAATTGAAAAGTTTTTGCAAAATTCACTTTAACGATTTCAGATTTCGTCAAAGTTTATTATTAGATCAACGTACCAGTCCTTTGGAAACCTCTATCTATTGGACGGAATATGTGTTACGGCATAAAGGGGCCTATCATCTGCAATCTCCCGCACGTAATATGAGGTTTGTAAAGGTTGTTGTTGCTGCAATTTTGGGAAATTTATTTTATAAATCTTTTCAACAGTTGGCTGCAATACTATCTCATCGATGTGGTGGCTCTTTACCTTGTCACATTATATTTTATAGTTTATCTGCTAAAACGTTTACTGTTACGCTTAGATATGCTAAGTAGTTTTCATGTCATTATAAAATTTAAAAAATTATAAGTTTCACTTAACGGAACTTATGTTTTGCTTTAAATTTAGGTTAACTTAATATGGGTGATATTAAAAAAAACAATTTGAAGAGAAAAAATTAAAAAATTTTTTTAACTTGTTTAAATACTTTGTAAATATTATGTATTTATGTATAAAAATTATTATTATTTTTATTTTTACTATTAAAATAAATGTTATTATTATTAAAAATTATGTTTTTATTTTTCTACATAAGAACGAAATAATTTAACGTATAAATCAATCAACGTCTTGTGCGGATTTTGTGAATAACAAGTTTAGATAGGAAGTAGACTTCCGTACATCCACGATTAGAAGCTTTGATCGTTAGTGTTTGTGTTACCATGATTGTATTAGTTTGCAACGGATGTGTGCTGTAATAATGGAAGCCATCGTTCAGTTTCTATAAGGATTTCCTTTCAAGATGTGCTAATGGATAACAGTCACTGGATTAGATCTGAAGAATTCGATGGATAGGTCAACAATTTGAACTTCGATTCACACAACTCCGTCATTGAAGCTATGGGCTTGTGACAGTGTGTATTTGCTACTTCGCCATTTCAGAATGTTCTTTCAAATTTGTTCTTTCAATCGAGCCACAGATGCCACATAGTGTTTGTCATCTACCCTTTTGGGTTCTTCAAGGTAATCGGTGAATAGAATACCATACCATTAGCCAGGTAGATAAGAAATGCGGTTAGCAAGTTAGTGTTCGCGGGCCGAAATCTTAATGCGGAAGATCTGGAATGGCCTGGTCTTGAAAAAGCCACAACATTTGCACGCAGTCGCCAGGCTGCAGCCACATCCTTACTTTCCGTTCACACTTCCTACTTGTTTACTTCCTTCTGTCTGTGTCACCACGTTACACGGCTATTTGTGGCTCGAGTGGCTCGATCTGCGAAAGCATAATACTTCCTGTTTGGGCATCCACTCACTACATTTCGACCACTTTCTTACTTTCTCGTCTCATCTTTTCTCCTTCCTCACTTCTTTATGACCGTCGCTATATTAAAAGTGCAGGGGACATCCCTCGAGTGATAGGTTATAACAACAAAAAAAACTTTACACCGCTTTCACCAGGTCCATTACGCTCACTGTCGATTCGATTAGCAGTGGGATCGAGAAGTGGGGCACCCATGCCCTGAGATCACATCTATATCGTGTCACTCCCAGCGCTTACTGACCGCTGTGGTATACACATTTTTGTTTAGCCTAAGACACACGAACGAACTCACTCATATTCATCTCTCCAAGTGTCCGTCCCTTTGTACGTCCTGTCTTCTTTTGCTGGAATTTTGCAGGTTTTGCACGAGTTTCGGTAGAAAATTTAAATTTAGAGCATACTCCCTTAGTGCCGGGTTTGGGTTAACTCGGAAAATGTGGGGGGTCCAAGCACAACTTTGCTTACAACAGTTAGGTAAAGCACTGCTTACATACTGTAAGACACACCAACTCACAGCAAAGGTTAGTTTAAAGCTTACTATAAATGTGCCGGAAGGTTGCCTAGGGACCAAATACCTTCGCGATCAGTTAATGAAATCATGCACGCACGTTCTTCTTTTGCTGAAAGTTAGCAAGTTTTGCAAGAGTGTAAGTAGGAAACTTATACTTGGAGTCTACGCTCTCAATTGACGGGTTTGGGTTAAATCGCCAAATGTTGGGGATCCAAGTACAGCTTTGCTTATAACAGTTAAAAAAGCACTGCTTGCATACTGCAAGACACTGCTTGTGCGAAACAAGCCACTGCTTACATGCTGTTAGATACACCGATTCATAGCAGAGGATGATTTAAGTCTTCTTACTAGTATTTCCGAAGGTTACGTTTACTATCGCTTAACATAGCCGCCCACAATTAACAAAGCATAAGAAGTTTATTTTATACAAAAATTTAAAATGAAAAATTCTGCTCGAAGACGAATGTAAATTTCCTGCACATGCAAGGCAACGGCTCCCGCCCTAAGATATATTGAAAAACTTTAAATATTTATTTTCTTTTTATAATAAAGTACACAAAATATTTTCCCTTTTTTATTATACATTTATAATTAAATTTAAAAGCTTTTGTTATTTATTGTTTACATAATTTTAATTATGTATATCAAAAAAAAAAACAAAAAAAAAAAAAAGTTATGCAAAAAAACTTTCCATCGCAATTACATTCATAAGTGATTGGAAGGATGGATGGTGGTAGTTATTAGGTAAACATATAAAAAGTTAGTTAGAAAACTATAATTATTATTAAAAATTACATAACAATGTGTACACACTGAATATTTATATAAATTTTTACCTCTTATGCATACATAGTTATTTAAAATTTATAAAATGTTATGCTTAATTTATTATTATTATTAAAATTTTAAAATTGTTTCATGTTTAAGCTTATAGATGGGAGTGTTGTTATAGGAAACAGTCAAAACACACAAACATTTATGTATATGATGTCGAGTTTTTCACATATTAATACACACGTAAGTTAGTCTTTTTATACATCCATTAAAAAAAAAAAAAAAACCCTTTTTTAATATTTTTTTTTTTATTTAGTTTTAATTGTACTAAAACAAAGGAAAACATTGTCTTATAAAACAAATATTCAATTAATTTAACAAAATGCGTTTTGCAATTTTTAAATTAAAAAACTACAAACGAATTGAAATTCAGTCAGTTTTAGTCATGTTTTTGTTTTTTTTTTTTTTCGCTTAATTTAATCTAATTCCAAGTAATTAAGTTCTTTTTTAAGCGTTTGTGTAGACACATTTTGATTTTCCCTAATCGTCTGAAGAACGTTGGCGTTGCAATGATCTGTTGCACTGTTCACCGTATTTTGGTGATTAGTTTCATTGATTATAGAGGTTGGAACGTTTGTAGAAGTGGTGCTCGTATCATTTACAGTATTAGACAAACTTGTATTGCTACTGGGAGTTGCAGTACTGGAAAAAAGATCATGAGAGAGGGAGAGAGAGAGAGAGAGAGCGAGGAATTTTAATGATTTTTCATCTTTGATGTAAGCCATCGAAAAAGTTTCTTACCTCAAAGAGATTTGTGACTGGTACACTGGTGGGGGAGTGTTTATCCGTAAACTGTTCGAATGCAATAAAAAGCTCAAGCCGCCACATTCGTTAACCGACGTAAGATAGGAAGGAGGCGGCGGTCGGTGTTGAAATTCGGGATATAAGTAACCGCCTGTCATTACTCGACTATCACAAAATGGACTGTTACAATTACGACAGATTTCCATGCGCCGATAACACCGACATTCGTTTACATCATCAGGTAAACTTAAGCGCCATATAGCTCCCGATATCACTAGCAATGAGACCCCAATGCCTATTAATAGCAAGGCAGCACTCAAGTATTGCGTCGAATGTCCTATTAGGCCGGTCGAGCCTAATACAATGCCAACCAGAGTGCAAGCCACGCCACCCAAGGCCAATACACCAATTACCAGGGGTAGCGATGGTCGTGAACATAACTTACGTAAATTACAACTTAAAGTTGAGAGTAGCCCCGTGGACGGCAAAGCAGATAAACTTGTTGCTGTATTTAACCCGGCCTCCGTAACGATATTGGTACTTAAAGCTCCAACATTATACAAAGCTCTGTAAAGAAACGACAAAGAGTTTTTTTATTTCTATTGATAACTTTGAGAAAGGATGTTCTAAGTCAAAAATTTCGTGTAAGTTATGTAACTTTTGGCGATTTCATGACGCCATTAAATCCTATTCTAATTGATTGCAATTTCTACTGTAGGTGCAAAAAGAAATTATTGTGTGTACAAACAAGTTGTGAGCTTTATTCAAAGCAATCGGTACAACATGTTTCATTCAAAGTATTGTCTATCGTTCCCATGTTTCATGCAATTTTTGAATTCCATCTCCGTATAAGTACCGCCTGTTAAAGCTATTCCTAAAAACACTAGTACTTGGTTATCGCGATAACAATCAAAGCACTCTTCGAACATACAATAAAACGCATATTGAAGCCAGTGTTATTTGGAACGAACAATGTCTGTCGGCCGGTAACAACGGAGAGGACATTTCAGGTTATAACTGGAAAAATTTCCTAAATTCGCTAAATACTAAGAGCTAAGGATGTCGTGACTTTTCCTATGTTAAGCCTATCTTTTGGCGCTATTGTATCCATTATTGCTGGTAGCGTTCCTGACTGATGATGTCATTTAGTTGGAATAAACTTTAATACACCACGCCCAGTCGATTCCATCAAGGATATTCAGCCTTTATTTATTTATTTATTTATTTATTTATTTATTTATTT
>KK502496.1:0-21664 GCA_000688735.1 Glossina austeni | reverse complement strand
TTTTTTTTTTTGCCTTAAGAAATTTAATAACGTCATAAATTGTTTGTTAAGAATGGATTTAAATTTTCTCTTATTTTCAAAATGACAGGAAAAAGTGTCGCTGTAGCATATCGAAAACCAAACCGCTGTAAATCATGGTAAATGTATCAAATTACAAAAAGATATTGTGTTTGAATGTTTATGGCTATATATTCGCCCCCTTTCTTTTGAATACCTTTTGGAATTATTTTGAAACGACAAAAATAGAACAATCATCCCTTTCCGCCCTCTAATGCGTCTAACAAAAGAAGCAAGATAAGGCAAACTCCTAGTAAAGCGTTGAGTTGTTGATTTTATTAAATCGCAAATAAGAATAAAATTTTCAATTTAAATTGAAAAGTTTTCCAATAAAAGAAAAGTAATCAAATTTCTGCCATCCATCCATAAGGGTTAAATGTTAAGAAAATATTATCAAAACATTTAACACTGTTTTATAAGGAACTGGAAAGAACTGAAAATAATAAAATTTTTCTCATTTACTTTATGTAATACGATCTGGAGCTTATCCGGTTTACTAGTTTTTTGCATAGGAAAGTATTATCCTCAGCACCAAACTCTGGTGACTACGCCTATGCGGAGGGATATACGCAGGCTGTCGTTGCTTTTATAATGCATTGTGTTGCGTTGAAGAGATTTCTGAGAAAATACAGCTTGAACCAAGACATGCATTTGCCGTCTTTCTTGTTCTTGCAGTAACCAAGATAATAAAAATTATTAAAGAGAACTAAAAAGAAATATGTGTTTAGGAATCTTTTACTCGTAGCATCTCTCACTGAACTTTGGGTTTAATAATGCGAATTTTTCTGCCCACTAAGTGATGTGATATTTCTTTTGTTAACAGCGCGTTTTGATGACTTGTTCGATTTATCTCAACGATGCACTGGCTGCAGAAGTTTCCAATTCCTGATGAAAGCAGGTAATCCCTAAGTGCGGGTTACACTGATTGCATTGGGACTACAAACATGTTTCCGCCGTTTCCATTTCCTTAATGTGAAATTGCTTATTGAGTCACTTCTAATGTGAGGCCAAGTCCTTTTTGCATTTGAAACGAATCTGCCATCAATAATACCTTCAATTCCGTACTTTTCGTATACTTGCGGTCTTCTACTGCATTCTTCATCGTTCACGTCAGACTCACCGTTTTTAAATTTTTGAAACGTACTCGCGACAATTTCTCTCACTTAAAGTGAGCTCGCCCTATGCTTCTTCAAGCAACCGATGCTCTTCAGCTGCCGATTTCTTCTTCAAATTAAAAAAGTAAATCAAAAGTTCCAAAAAAATTATTCGATATTGATATGGAATCATCTAATCTTTCAGGTTATGTTGTTACCAGATGACCAAATTTGTGATATTACTTATGATATATGTTTCAATAAAATTTTCTTGTTCGACCATCTTTTCTTAAATAGTGAAAACTTATTTGTCTTTCTATTATTAAGCCAAGGCAATCTTTTTTCTCTTTTTGCGTCTGGAGTTTGACTATTGGCTCCCAAGAATTATAACATTGACCTAAGCTCCGTCGTTTAATTGTGCGCTTAAGCATGCAACGTTTCCATATTTGAGCAAAACAAAATATTTACATAAGTAATACTTTGGCCATTTCGCTCAGACATCTATACTAGTGCATGGTCAAATCTTTGGGTCATATCATCGAAAGTGTCTATTATAGAACAAATCCTGCGCCATAACCTCAAATGTAACGAACGAAGAAACAGGATAGAAAAAGGGAATCATAGAGTTTGCACAGACTTTTGTCGTAAGGTTTTTTTGTACCACAAAATGCATTTGAAAATACTGCGCGATGGGAACGAAACTGGAAATATTTGAATTCCAAAATCCAAAAGATAAACTCTTTGGCGCGAATATATTCAGAGTTACATCAGAGTTACCCGAGCAGGTAAGAACAGCGACTACAAACTCAGCGTTCAAGTGCAATAACGTATTCTTTGGTCGTAGTTCTTATCGAGCACACATTCGCTAGGCGGCGGTCACCATCTCTCCGTTCCTTACTCTCTCCTCTCTACTTTCCGGCAGTCGACATGGTCATATTATAAAAAATTAATAATTTTAGGATTCATCTCAAGAGAACTGCAGTCTCTTTTTTTCGTTTGCAAGTGTTAGCCACTGATGTACTGAATGACTTAAAATAAGGAAAAAAGAAGGAATCGAAAAAATACAGACCTTTCGCGGCAAGTCTAGCGTAACCACACAAATCCTCGTTAAAGACGGTAGTACTGTTATACTGATAAAAAGCTTTACTAACTATTAGGTTAAAGTATTAAGCATTTTTCTTTTTAAAGCTATAAGCAGCTATAGTCCGATCGAGTGCGGAATACAATTGTGGTTATGAAATTCGAACACCGACTAAGAGCAAATCTACGAAACCTTACTTTTCAAATACAAAGTTTTTTACTTTCAGGCGGCAGGTGACCTTCAAATAAGAACAGAGGATGAAATCGTAGTAATCATCGAAGGGGTATTGGGTCATGTGCCATGTATGTGTACATATTAGTAATAATTAATGAAGTATCGAATCATTTTTCATGTTTTTATATATAAACACATATATATATATATATACACATATAGATATATAATATGTTTATATATACAGTGTATGTATTATTATAAATTGGAATGCTCCGTTTCTAGTTCTTATTAGGAATCATTGGAGCAATGATTAAATTATTCCTAGTGTTCTAAGTGTACATATGTTCACACATATATAGAAAAATAATCATTTGACGTACATATAGAAATTCAGTGTGAATAATCCAATCCTACATTGTCGATTATTCAAATCTCCTAAAACAGCACTCGGCTAATAGATCACATTATGTACAAATGTTCCCTGTATGTTGTATTGAACGTAGGTGAAGTCTTCGACCTTTTAATCACACCGCTCACGCACGAACAATTAATACTTGGTGTGTGTTCGTATTATTATTTTTTTTTTTCTTCATTCATTTTCTTGAAATAATGCCGCCTTCTCCAAACATTACTACACACATATATGGTTAATTATGTCGTTGGGTTCTCCAGAGACAAACGTTTCGAGATATTGCGTATATGTTAATAGCGTTTACCTATTTATAATTTTTATTTGAAAAAGAAAAAGAGGAAATGTAAGAAAACATTTATGTGTCATTTTGAGAACGTTTACTTTTATTGAATTTTAAGTCAGTTTTTTCGTTTTTTTTTTTAATTTTTATTAAAATTTCCATGCAGGTGCTTAAAAGTTATTTTTATGAGCACTTGTCGACGAAATAACTGGAATTTTTAATGAGATCGATATAAAGCGAAATGTTCGATAAATAAAAGCAGCGACACCCAAGCTTTTCAGCAATGCGGATTGCAACTTAATTTAATGGGAATACGTAAGAGAATTGCGAAATTATGGAGACTGCCCTTTTTTGCTTATCTACATATTCTGTTACTTAAGTCAGCCTTCAAAGATGCTCAATAAAAATAATTTATATTCGTAGGCGCTTTCACCGCGTACGCAATTTTAACGCGATCTGTTACTGTTACAGCACGGTACGTTTTCCGTATTCGAATTTAAGGTAACAAACCCTCCAATATTATCCACCGATATACAGCCCAAAATACCTTTTGACGGATTTATTTCAGTGAAGATGTTGGCCTTACACTTTCTTCAAATGAATAATCATTTTTTTACGTTGGCAGTACCCGTGTTGACATCTGCGTCCAACTTCATGACAAGAGCTTGAGAAGTTAATAAGGCCTACTTACGTTTGTCTAAAAAAACAACATTTTCATAATGGGTTTTAAGTCATCGAATGCGTCAAAGCAAAGTCCTCGATGCGGTTTACTATGTTTCGAGAATAGAGAAAGATAGAGAGAGAGGTAGAGAGGTAGAAAGAGAGAGAGAGGGTCAGAGAGAGAGAGAGTTAGAGAGATAGAGAGAGAGAGAGAGATAGGGTCAGAGAGAGAGAATTAGAGAGATAGAGAGAGAGAGAGGGTCCGAGAGAGAGAGAGAGAGAGAGAGAGAGGGAGAGGTCGGCAGGAAGAACTAGAAGGAGTAACTAAAGGAGACGTTCAGCATGTAATTTGTGTGTCTTTCAAAAAGAGTTTCGAGGGATCCATACAGCGTATCCCACTGCATAACTGTGATGCAAAAGCCAAGAATCGTTCGCCCATAATTTTGGTGAGTATCTTTAGACAGATGACACAACATTCTTAACACAACACTCCATACTTTCGTTTCGCATGAAATGCTGAACGAATTTCACTAAACCCCCTTTGCTGGAATTTTTCTAATTGTGAAGAATAATATAGAGAAAGACTAAAAGTTGGATTGAATGAATTGAGTTCAACAGATCAGAAAATAATTACGATCAGTTTTTAAAGGTGTTCACTAAATTTCAAAAAGCGAAATATTTCAACACGTTGGATCCGAAAGCTTATATCTATCTATATCTGCCCATGAACATATATCGAAAATGCAATAAATCTGCTTAAAGAGCTGTGCAAAAAATTAGGAGTTCAGAGAAGAGGCTTTTGAGGCTTCTTCTTTTTTTTCGAAAAACAATAAAGCGAATGCAATGGGAAAACCATTGATGAACTTTGTTTTTCAAAGATTGCTATCAGCATAAAGACATTTTATTTGAGGCACTACCGGCATTAATCTTCTACTCGAATATGTAATCAACAGAGTTTTGCTTAAGTTTGTGCAAACTTAAAACGCTTTTTTTCTTTCTCAGAAAACTATAACAAACTATGATCTCGCATCTTATCCTAACTATAAAATCTTTTAAAGGAAACCAAACGATCTAATTGACTTTTTTTTAGAACACCATTTAATCTATAAGTTCTCAAATGGTGTAGCAACGACACAGATGCAAGTGACATTGGTACCTTAAAAATGGCTTAATGGGATTTGCTGTCAAAATAAATAAATGGCTTTTTCGACAAACGAATGCTTATTAGTAAGAATTTTTTTTTTGAAAAAATGTCTTTCCACTGAAACCTTTTTTAGGTTTTATGTTTAACTGCAATGCATACATCAGAGAGCCCTTAAAGTTGATTGTCCATAAAAGTACTTGATTATGTTTGCATAATTTAAAATATGCTTGTTTGCCTTCACATTGGGGTCTAAATGGTGAGATCGACATTAATACCTAAATACACAATAAATCAACTGCGGAATTTGTTTTATTACAGAAATTTCAGAAATGTTTTTGTCGTCTTTGAGTACGAAAATATAGTTTTTATAAAACATATGGAAAATCCTTAATGTCTTCTTTTTTTTCATTTTCTGTTTTTTTTATATGTAAAGGGAGGATTTACTCGTTTTATTGATATTTTAATTGAACGAAACCCTTATGTTTTGTTTAGATATACAATGAACGCATTGTTTATACATTTTTTAAAAGAATTTTTTCCATATCTTTCTTTCTTTCTTTCGTTTGCCGGAACGAGCATATCTATGACAAAAAATCTTGATGTGTTAAAATTGAATATTGAGGCTTTTTTTTTGTTTGTTGAGTTAAAGCAGACAAAAAACTTCAATTGTTTGAAGTGGTATATATTTAAATTTTATTTTATTTTATTTTTCTTTTATTTTTTCTTTTTTTTTTGATGAAGTAATGAAAAGCTTAGCAGACCTTGTTCTAAGAATACAAAAAAAAAAAAAAAAAAAAAAAACGAAACCACTTTAAATACCCATTCAAGAGTTGAATAGATGGCTGGTGACTTTTTTAACTCTTCAATCGATATATGTTTTTCTGATTCGATCTCTTTGCTTTTAATGCCACAAACAAAGTTTAGTAACTTTTCTTTTTTGTTTTAATTTTTCTACACCCATGTCTGGGCGGTATATTAAGTTTGTCATAGCATTCTTTAAAGCGTGTAATGATAAACATTTTTCATACCCTAAATACGTCAACAACCAAATGGGAGGAATGACTTCCTATCTACATTTTTGCAATTTTCTTTTCTCTTTAGTACGACCAATCGTTGAGGGGATGTCCCCTACACATACATCACGGTGACGGGTAGAAAGAAGTGGGGAAAGGATGTGAAGAAACTAAAGGGCCGGTCAATGTTAGTTCTTTACCAAACAAAGCATTCCATGCATTTTTGACTACCTACGCGCTATCGCACTAGGACTTAAATCCGCGAATACTGACTTGAAATTCACAGCTCCTATCGATCCATTCGGTTACCTATGCGACAAGGCTATGATCTACGTGCTTTAAGGTGCGCATAGTATTCTACTATTACTCGACTACCTTGAAGAAGGAAAAAGAATGGATCGCGAATATTACATGACATCTTTGGTTCGATTGAGAGAAAAAAATTGCCAAAGACTGGTTCCAAATAGGGAAGGAAAGAGTGCTCTTTTATCATCACAACACACACCGTCGCAAGTCGTTAGCTGAAATAGCGTGAATTGAAGTTCAAATCGCTAACCCATCCATTAAATTCTTCGGATTTAGTTCAGTCGCTGCTATCTGTTTACAAATGTCTTAGATTTTCTTTTTTTTTATATGACCCATCGCTAAGAGGATGTCGCCCATACTTATAACGCGGTCATGGTTAGAAGGAGATGGGAAAGGAGAAAGAGATAAGGAGGGGTCACAGTTTAGCGGGTGTGTGCTCAATCATAGTTACCTTTACGGACTGTGCACTTACTATAGCCACAACCAAGTATGCTTTGCGGAACTGGGATGTGCAGCCGGCACCGCGAACTTGAGGGCGTCCCTTATCTACTCGACTGGCAATCCAGGGAAAAAAGGATAACCAAATTGAGGCATTTTGTTCACGTCATATCAGAGCTCGGTTGAGCAGACAAGATATGGTTGGGCATGGAAGCCTATTTCGTCATAATTAGGAAACGTAAGATGCTTTTGTAGACACCTCGTCAATATAGATGAGGTAAAGAAACTCAAACCTCTGGTAATGTATTTTTATAATTTGCTGAATCTTGTTAAAAATATTTCTGGAAAGAAAAGGTTTGAAGTTTTTTAGCGCATTCGAAAAACAATTTTACATAGACTCGCAAGAAGTCCACAAAAATCACTTATGTTTTCTAATTTGGACGGAGTAGGCTTAACAGAGCTCGGGTAGGGCGCTTGCGGAAGTTTGTTAAGACAGTTGGTAAATGTCTTTGCGTCGAACTTGCCTTAACACCGCTTGTTTTAGATCTTGTGTCCATTCAGGTGCTTCTTGCGGTTTCCACTTAACTTTCTTCCTTGAAAAAGCCGCATCTTTCTTTCTCAACTTTCTCTTTTAAGGTTTTGGGGAAATCGAGAGGAAAGTGTTGGGCAAACATTATGGCATCTGTTGGTAGTAGCACAAGCACCAATAATGCAGTTGCTATAGGTATTTTAAATTTATCCATATATCATATACCTTAACTGACCGTAAATAGAAGAGGAAGATTTGTCAATTTGCGATAATTTCCCCAAGTGTGCGTTAACACGAACTGTGAACTTTATATTCATAGTAAAATATCTGCAATTGATTTGAAGATCCAGCTTCCCATTTATTTGCCGTTTCCATAATTTTGTCCCTTTATTGATCGGTTCAAATTTACTAAATGTATAGAAATTTCCATTGGTCATGAATTTTTTTGTTTCATATGTCGGTGGAAATGAATCGATTCTTAATATGATTGCAATCTACATTAAAGGTGTGAGTATGATTTTAGTAAAACAAAGTGACTGAAATGGTTCCAATCGGGTTGAGAGGAACTTACGATTAATTAACAATGACATTTAAAACCCATAACTTACTTATTCTATTTTCTATATGCATTCCATTAGTATCCCCTTTGAGATGTAGGGACATAGCTACAGATAGCAGCTGTTACTGTTTAGGAAGAGCAGAAAAAAACCTTACAAATGCTGGCACATATTTCGGAACTCGCAACATCTAATGCTTACATAGGGCGTTCCGCTTACAGAGCTGACTGTAAAATTTTGATGAAATCTATTTATGGTACTTTGCAACAAAAGCGACTGAGAAATGTTATGTAGCAGAAGATTCGTTCTTAGCTGCAAACTTTCCTCCATTTCTTGCCTCCTTTTTTATGTTAAATGTTATTCTTTGGTAGTGGCGTGTGAGAGACGGGTACATTGCGTTTTCAAAACGGCAGCATATTGAAATTCTTGTGTTTTTGAGGATTTTGGGTATTTAATGGTTTCCATTTTTTCTTTGTTGTTGTTGTTGTTGTTGTTGTTGTGTTGTATTTTTCGAAACTGATATATGCTTATGTAGAAGCATTAAATGCTCTTCTTATGGTTTGTTTTATGTTGTCTTGTCTTGTCTGGTTTGCTAGTCGTTCGATTGTTTTTTATTTTTTTTTATTTTATTTTAGTCGTTTTCTTTTGTGAAAACTTATCGCACTACTTATGTTGATTGTAACACCGACTGAGAGAGCAAAGTAATGACATCAGTCTTATGCTTCTTCAAGACCACGCACAGAAAACGTTCATATAACCTGCGTCCCTATAAAATATGTTTGTTGTTGTTATTGTTGTTGTTGTTGTTGTTGTTGATTTAAGAGAAGAATATTAACCTCTTTTAATATGCTTTACAATTGTATTACTTGCAGACCAAAACTTCTGCCTATTATTGCCTTACTCTGTGTTTTCAAGCTTTTTTTTGTTTTGTTTTTCTCGTTGTGTCTTATTTGATTTGTCCAAGAGACACTTTGTTCCACTTTTGTTGAATACAATGCATGTTCTTTATGCTGATGACTGTTGAGCCCAGTCGGACAAACAAACAGACATTAAGAAGACAAAAACGTTCAATTCGTTCCTATATAAAATTTAATGCTTTTTCGTTTTCTTTTCTTTTTACGATATTTTATGTAGATTTGTGTGTGACGAAGCATGCCAATTACATATTATATATGGGCCACTACTACTGTAAGGCATTTAATTTTGTTTCCTTTTTTTGTTTGTTTTTTGTTTTGTTTTTTTTTTTTTTTGTCGTTATTTTGTTTATTTTACTGTTGGGTTTGTACTTAGAACATTTGTGACATATTTACTTTTATTTTGTCAATTATTGTAACTGTAATGTTAAGCATAAAAGTATCGTAAAAGAATTTTATTCTTATAAAACGTTTTTAATATTTCAAGTGCACGATCATTTTTAAAGCAACAATTAGAAGACTTCATGTTAGCTTTTAAGCTGCTTATGAAATGCATTTCGCGTACTAATGATTCGTAGGTTTTTTAATGTAGGTGTCACTATGGAGTCTTTATGCTTGAATAAATTATTATATCAAAATGATGCTTTTTATTACACAATGTTAACATAATTTCTTTGAAGCGCAACTAAATGCACATAAAGTACTTGCGTACTTGTCTACGAGAATCTATCACTTACTAATGAGAGTACACTTGACTTGTTTTACGCTTGTAAGACGCAAAAGTATGCATTAGATCACCACAAGATTCTGAATCGATTCAATTGTATCTGTCTGTCTGTCCACCCATTGTAGATATGAATGTGGTATCAAAAAATTAAGATCGACACCTGAAATTTTTAGCATAAATACATTCAATAGGTGCCAAGCTTCAAATGCGAGTAATTCGCCCACAACGCACGAATTACGGCTTCACAGTGATTAGTGCTTGAAATTTCACTATTTCAGTATTTACGAAACCTATCGAAAGCTGTAGTACAAATGCGTAATACTCCCACAATAGTTGAAACGTGTCAAGTGCAATCTTTAAAAAGTATTGATTCAAATATTTTTTGAAATCAGCCGAAAAACAGTAAAGGCATAAATATTTGCAAGATCAGCCAACTAGGCGATGCATCCATGTTTTAGAATCTAGGTCTGAATTAATTTATAATGTAATGGTTTCAAGCGATAAATATCGGATCTAAGGGGGAGACAAGTTTCTTTCTTCTGCTTAATAATTTGTTCCATCTTTGAAATAAATTTGACATTTGGCAGAACTTATCTCTCATAGGACGCAAGAAAAATTTACTTAAGATTCCTGGTGTACATATATCTCCTACGGTTAACAAGAACTTGACCAAGTTAGCTCAGATCGAAGAATTTAAGTTTCAAAAGATCACAAATCTCTTCTTTTTTTTTTTTGAGGAAACATTTGATCTATGATTTTTTTGAAAAATCTCGTCAGCGTCATTGTTGCACATGAAATTTTCGATTAGGAAAAATATTTATTGGAACTTTTGTTATTGTCTAGAAGTCTACCGGTTTTTAGGATTGCATTAGGTGTCCACCTCTGCTATGGTATTGTGGCCACGAACGTCAGTAACGGTAAGTGTTGAAGTGGAAACATTTTTGCCTAGAAACTTGGTTGGAGCGGAGCTTTTCCTGTCTATGGATCTCGATTTATTAGTTTTAATACGTAGCCGGTAAAAACCAGACAATGACCCATTGCCTTTCACAAGCAAGTCTTTTCGTGTCATTGTCTTGACTAGAATTAATGGATGGGAAAGAGAATCATAAAGATTCCTCTATAATGAATCAATTTCTCATGGTGCACTTAAGTGCGTTACTGATAAAGGGAAAATTTTTAATTTTTTTCAAGCCTATACGTCAACACATTTATTAAAAAATATCGAAGTGATAGTAGTAATAACAAGGCAAGAGATGTCGAATAACTACCTTCCGATCACTATGTAAATACGGGCTTCTTTTAGTAGTTTTTAGTAGTAAACGGTCGTCTTTGTTGGCCATTGTATCATGGGCGAAGATCAATTTTTCGTTGTATAAAGGGGAGGCGAAGAGCATCTGAAAAGTTTTAGTGGTACTTAAATCTAAGTAGGTGTGAATGTAAGTAATTGTATACCTAATCATACGTGTGTATGTATTGCATACTTATGTAAATGTATTGTAAACGAATCTTGTTTACCCGTTCAACATTGCAGCACTAGTGATAAAAGTTAGAGAGACGCACAATCATCCAGTTTGGATCATTATGACGCGCTAACTTTTTTGCACTTGAACTAATGCTAGTTATCAGTAACTGGCATTAAATCGTGAAAGAATATTTCGTTGCATTGAAAAAGATATGCTAGCGATAGCATTTTATTGTAATTAAAGCAACTATAGAAACAGGTAACAACGTTATAGTTGTTCAAGGCCGACCATTAAATACCTTAGACTACTTCGCCTAAGACATTCATTCATTCATTTCGTGATAATACACCGAATATAATGCTTTTCATGAAAGCCCTCATATTGAAAAGGTGGGCAAAATGTGAATGGACGTGACACAAGTTCAAGAAACTTAATTTGCTTGGTAAAGGTTTTATCATTTTTCGCCCGCTTTCGTCATGAAAACTACAATTTAAACTTTGTTGTCGTATAGCCCCTTACTTTTCATGGGAACTCCCGTATATGATGATGTCTGAAAAATGGACCTACGTTGTCCGAACTCCGAACAAGGTTAATTTCTATGTAAAATCCCTATTATCGACCAATCCCCAACGTGAAATGCTAAACAATTCTCTTTTTACCCTATGGAAGTTTCTCATGAATATGTTTATATGGGAGGGTGTGCAAAACATTGTCCCATCCAGTATAAATTTTTCACATCAATTTCAAATCAGAAGACATTCAGCCATTATTGCTGTTTGAAAGTTTTCAATTTTTTTTTTGATATAACTATTTTTCAAAATGAGGCGCTATATGGGAAAAAGTCATTGGTCGAAAAAGTAATTCATCCTTGGGTCAAAATGCATCAGTGTATAAAATTTCGCCAAAATTTTTTAAAAATTGCGATCTATAGGGTGACCGCATGAACAGAAGTAAGAGATAAGCTCAGATCGTTTCCAAAAATGATAAAGAGTCGATCAATACAACATAATATGGGTCTGCCTTAAATCGCTATGGGACTTACATTCGCATAAACTTCGTATACGCTGTACTACAAGAAAGTCGTGTAGGCTATGCTAAGAAAATTTGCAGAGGTCATGGGGACGTATTAGTTTCTTTCATCTTCGAGTCTTAATGCAAGTGCTAGTAGGAGTTGTAAAAAAGTGACTCGGATAAGAGTAACACTAGCAAAAGAAACAAAAATATCCGTAGTCGCTATTGGGAGCATCTAAAATAAGTAGAGATGTTTATTAAGGTTATGACGATTTTTTTTTTAAGGTTTAAACCTATTATCACAAAGAAATTCGACGTGATAGGCGTGGTAAGTAAGAAGGTTTGTTGGCATTATAGTGAATTCTTTTTCTTTACTTTAAGCCAGACTGCAGAAAGGGCTTATGTGAGGACCAAAATCTTACCTCATTTTGGTCCTGAACGTTGTAGAAGCTAGAAAAAGTATATTACGTATTTTTCCTATTAAATCTATCGTGTAAGGTTTAGTGATAGTCCGTTGAGTTGAAATAACCGGCCAAAGCGAACAGAATGCAGGACGGGGCAATTGCACTCGATGTCAGGGTCAGCTAAACTCAATTTCAGATATGATTGGTTCAGCTAAGTTCGAATTTCCGGTTTCTAATAGGAGAAAAAGTCAGTTTAATATTTCCTTTCTGTCTTTTTCCTGTGCGAAGCATCGACCGAAACAGACGTTTTTAAGCCAAGTCGGTGATCCCGTCATCTATCGTTCGATGGACTTATATGAATTGTCATTGTTACGAGTTAAGTGGAATATTAAAAAGTTTGTTACTGAAACATAAGTGTGTTACTGAAGCATAAGAAAAGTCAAGGTAACAGAAAGAACATTAAAATTAGCCGGAAGGCTGGTTCGGTGAATTGAAATATAAATTTTTGTTTACCGGCAAAAAAAGACACATTTTTAACAGTTTTAATTTTAATTGCAGTGAGAGAAAAAATTTTTGAATTTCAAAAGCTCAGCAGGCATCTTAATATAAGACTCAACATCTCGCTTATTCCGCTTCACCATCACTTATGATAGCAAATCGCTACCGTTTTCATCTTAGATGTCCGTACAAAGCTGTGGACAATACACAATAATTTTTCTTGATTGGTGCTTAGTTTTCTGTCAAAATCCTGACATTCATAGCATAGTACGACCGAGAGAGATTAGTGCATATAATCTATAGAAAGGTTAGTGCTTTGTGCTTTTAATATCTAAAATAAGAAAATTAAAGTAACTTTTTTGTAACTACTTGCATAGAGATTTCTTGAATGATTCCTTCAAATTGTCGCTGCAATTTTATTGAAATGTTTTTTTAGAACTGTTTCTCTTACAAGCATTTGAAAAATTCTATTTTCTTTGTTGAAACCCATAGTAGAAAAATAATGATTATACCATATACCATTTCTGATACATTACGTCTGCGCGGATGATTGTAATAGCCAGAGGGACTTGAGGTAGACTCACCTTTTATTATACCGATCGATTCAGAATTATTTTCTGATTCCGTATAAGCTTTCCTGAACGTATGTCCATTTGTCCGCCCGACGCCTGTTCATGTATTCTTGTGTCCAACGGCGCAATTTTCGAGATATTTTGATGAAATCTGGTACATGGACGAATGTTATTGAAAACGGTTCAAATCGAATCACTTTTTCGACCACTTTACCTATAACGTCTTATTTTGGTAAGTCGTTATGATAAAAAGTATTGGAATTTTTATAATTTTGCGACAAAAATCACTTTCGATTCGTTTTCGTATTTCGGTGTTCTAAATTTGTGTGGAAGCTTTGGATTGGATGTGGGGATTTATTGACCCTCTTCCTACGGAAACTGAATTTTTAAACGGTAAAAACGCCCAACTTTCATTACTCCACGATGAAAATTCGTTCATAATAATAAATGGACATAAAAATTAATTTTACTGATCACATAGATCTGTTTTCTGGATCCCAACTAATATAAGGGTTCTAATCAAAAGCAAAGGCTTTGTATGGCAAAACTAAGTTAGTAAATCAACCTTAGGGAATTTGGATCATAAATCAATTTTTTAGATCGCACATCTCTCGCTCATGAAAGAAGACCCTTCTATGGCAACAAAGCTCACTTTGTGGTTTGTTATGACGGAACCAATTGGAAATTAACAAAAGCTTTGACAAGTAAATCAAGTTGTCTAAGTTTAGACCACGTTGACGTTGGAGCATTTCCCCTTTATGAGGGTTTTCATGAAAATTATGCATTTACTTAAAAATGATGTACAATTTTTGGTCGCCCTTGCCGGCCATAGCTTACCTCTTTGTTTTTCGGTTTATCTCAAATAGTTTAAATGCATTCTGATCAAGAATTTTATATATCGCGATTAAATCAAAGATTGTTAAATAAACATTTGATGCGACTACGATAATAGGGTCGATAATATTTTAAAGTAAATATAATAAAATTTTATGAATTTTCAAAAATCTACATCATTTCTTATCAAAGAGACGATGCTTAGCGAGTACTAGCTCGTTAAGTCCGCATACTCTGCTTAGCTTGTATGTACTTTCAATATTAGTTTAAAAAAATATTGATTTAAGCCGAACAGTGAAAAAGTAAACAATAAAATAAGAAAATTATTGCTTTCTATTCTGCTATCGTACACAGAAGTAAAGATAACATTGATTGTTGACATGGGATGGATTTTCTCTAACCAAAAAAGTTTGTACAAAAGTTTGTTATCAATTTACTTAAAATGGTTGCGAATGGTCGAACGTGCCACGGATTAGCTGCACGCATTTATATTAGAATATTGGAAAAGTGTCCAAACTTAAAAAAAAAATACACACTCTTTCATATTAGCTTTGGAAGCCAACTTATCCCATTCCCATTATTAAGAACGATATTTTTTTATTAGGTGTTTGCACAAATTTTGATCAGCGACTTCTAAAGCTAAAAATGATAAAGAAATGAGAAATAACGGTTAAATGTGATCATTTTGACCTCCCTAAAGTAACACATTTTCATTTGGTATTGTTGTTGAGTGTATGCAAACGCTAATCATGCATTTTCAACATTCATTCATTTTGTTGTTTGATTTAAGGAAATCTTCTGCCGAAGCCCATTAAACACTTTTACAAGCTTATGGTGATACTGCTCCATCGTATCCTAATTTTCGGTTTTGCTTTCGACGGTTTAAAAGTGGCGACTTTGATGTCAATGACAAAGAAAGCCCTGGAGAAGCGTAAACTTTTCAAGACAATGAATTGCAAAATTTATTGGACGAGAACACAGCTGGAAGTCTCCAAGAAATTTCGAGCGGCTTAACAAATGACGATTCAATTGTTTCTAGACATTCACATGCGACCGAAAAGATCCAAAAGGAAAGAAATGCCATTTCGAATCGTTTCAACATCGCGGTTTCATTGCTTGCAAAAAAAGAACGGTCTTCTGTAGCGTATTGCGACTGACGATGAAAAGGGGACGGTAAATAATCATGCGTTAGTCCAGGAGAGCCGTCCATAAAGTTCTGCTATGATGGGATGAGAAAGATGTAGTGTATGACGACGACTTCTTAGAACCGATTGAAACGGTTACTGCATATATCTACCGACGTCAATTGACTAAATTGAACCATGTATTGTTGCAAAAAAGAGCAGCAGTAGTGTTTAACATACACAAAGTCCACCTCTTGCATAACAACGCTCAGCCACACGTCTTGGGAGCTGTCAAGGATACACGATTGCAGCGTGAATGTGAAGTTCTGCCGCACCCAGCTTACTCACTGAGCGTAGCACATTCTGAATACCACTTGTTCAGATCGATGCAGGATGGCTTGACTGGCACACGGTTTCGATATGCTCAGGAAGTGCGAAAATGGATCGCCGCCAAATCGATAACGTTCCTTCGACACAGTACCGCTAATGTTGTCAGAAAGATGGGGTTAAAGTTATAGAAAACGCTAAAAGGCATTTCATTTTTATTTTGTTGTACCCTATTCTTCTCAATAAATGCCTTTTTCAAGTGAAAACATGATAAGAATACATGCAAGTACCTAAAATAAATGACATTTGAAAAAGTGGCCCAACCCGTCCTCCACAAACGAAAACGACTTGACTTATTAAACTGAAGCGAGTGTTCCTTTACAGCCGAATATTTATGTGCTTATGAATGTCAACAAAAAAAAAATATTTTTTTGACGTTTTGCATATTCCATTGAAAAAAATACGTATCCAAGATACGCTTCAAAGCGAACTTGGTGTTGTTTTTTTTTTTGCTTTATTTAATATCGTTTGTGAAGTTTAGCCGATGCAAATGGAAAAAGAAAAACAGTTTGTTTGATTATGATATGCTTTCCTAAATATTACGCAATAAGAGAAGTTCATTAAAAGACTGCGTAAACGCGGTTTAGCATAGCGGTAATGCAATGTTTTTCTTTATGTATTAGCATTTTTTAAAAGCGCTTAGCTTACCTATGATGACGATGGCGTCCTAACGTTGTCATACTTGTTATCATAGGCCTTTGCTGATGGTATTGAAATTGATCAACATATGTTGCATTGGGTGCAACAGGTGCTGCATTAAGGAATGGTGAGGCTGCTGCCGCACTAACTATCTGCCCGAATGCGTTTGTTGCGGCATTGGCGCTGCCATGATTTGCTGTTAACCGATTATCAGGTTGATTGTGTGGGGAACCCACGTAAATGGCGGTATAACGTGGCGGATAAGTGGGTGAAGCTCTTTGGTTGGCCAAAAGAGCAGCCGCAGTGGCGCTACATTTTGATTTTGTTCTATGTTTTCGTTTAATACGCTTGATTTGTTGTGTGCGACCGTTAGCATTGGTGGGTGTTTGTGGTAAACTGACGGGAGATGTTATCCTAACGCTAACGATGTCATCATCAACACAAACACCGTCGGTATCGTACATCGAGGGTGGAAATTGTAGTTCACTATAAATGCTGGATTCTAAAAAATCACTGTCCTGTTCTAATTGTTTCAATTCATCGTGCGTGGTGGTGGTGGTATTTTGGTCACTTTGTGATATATTATCCGGTGAGAGTGTATTTGCTAGCAAAGCTGTACTTTCCATAGCTAAATCTTCGCTATGCACGATATTTATTTCGCAGTGATTCGGTTTATTAAGTCCACTGCTGCCGGCATTATTAATTTCTTTTTCCGGTCTTGTTGGTAAGGTTCGATTTAATTTACTAACACTGTCTGCATTACAAATTGAGCCGTACATTAAACCATTTTCATAGACTGCAGTGGAAGTCCTTTTATTACTATTATTGTTACTGATGTTACTGCTATGAACGGCTAGATTAGGGGTGGAATTTGATAGCTTATAACGATTCGCAATCATTGCGGATGTATTACAAGTATTTGATAATTTTTGTTTTTTAGGTGTTGTAAACATTTTCATAAAATTTTGTTTTCTATCAGCTATCGAAAAAAATTCTTTTTTTTTTTTTTGTAAATTTTTCACAAAAATATTGAAAAATTTTTTTTTTTTAATTTTTAATTTGTTTTTCTTTTATGAATTTTCACGTAAAATATTTTAAAAATATTTTAAATTTTTTATTAAATTATTTGGCTTTTCTACACAACGACATTTCGATTTTTTTTTTTTTTGTTTACGGTTTCCATTTATTCCATGTTAGAGGAATTTTTATATATTTGATTATTAATTTAGATTTAAAATCTTTTTTTCACGGCTATAAAATCTCTACGCGATACTGAGTACCATTCGATTTCAGGTACCGCCAAAAACTGAATGAAGTATTATTTTAAATTTGTTTACTAGCTTTAATTTACAGAGTGTCCATACACGGATACAACAAGTTTAAAAAAACAGAAAACAACATTCATAACAAACACCCTTAGCGTTTGAATTATTCTCTTCTTCTCCCATTATTCTCCTTAAAATGATATTCTTCTTCTTTCTGCCTTTTTAGTTGTTCAGTACTCTGATGATTCTCTCTTTATATTTCTCTCACCATCTAATCTCCCAATACCTTTCCATATAAACAACACAAACAAATTTTAAATTACTGCTTAAGGTTTTTCGTTTACAGTGGTATTTGTCTGAACGAAATCATAATTAAAAAATGTGAAATTAATTTTGCGTATATCCCACTCGAAATATATCGTTTCAAAGGTACGCGTTGTAAATATATTTACAAAATTTTTTTTGCAAGCTATACGGCACGATTCCTAAACGCAATTTGAGCGCAATATCTTCACTCGGCAGGTTTAAATAGATGCTGCTGCGATTTTTAGACTGGCGAATAGTTTGTATTTTAACTTTTTCGTTACCAGGGTCTCTTGGAAGAAACATCCACCAAAGACCAAAATTTTTCTCGTGATCATCTGACATCAATTGGAACAGATTTTACGTATCAGTATTTAAAACATATTTAAGAAAACCTTCGTTTAAACTGACATAGATGACGTCGGGCTGTGGTAAGAAAAGGCTGTGTCACATATATGTGGCGGTTGCTAGCAAACTTTGCAAATTTTGCCAAAAAGTTAAATACACTTTTTCAGATTATTCATAACAATATGGCTGGTATTTTGTTTTGAAAAAGAGTTCAATTTTGCACCTCATTGATCGCAAGGACTTTCATCCAAAAATTCCATCAATTTACTTGACCGAGCATCATAGTAATCTGATCTTTTCTTCTGATGAAGTTAAACTTATCATGCTGAAAATGGCGTTTCGATTTATCTGAAGACCTAAATGCAATTATGCTGAAAGGATTAAGACACCATTTCAATAAACTAGCAATGATAAAGAATAAAATAAAGAGGGAAACTAAGATTTGGAGCAATTATTGTGAAATATCTACTTTCAAGGCAACACAATACTTACTGATACTTACAGTGCGCATTGTGATTTTCCTTAACTAGTAACTAGAATATGTATGAAAAGCAAGTAAGACCGCTACATGTCCCTACAGTTATTTTCCAAATAAGACGTGTGGTGGTCGAAAAAGTGGTAGTAGTAGTGTAGTCTATGAAATTTCAATAAAATGTCTCGAATCTTGAACATAAGAAAACAAGAGGCGGACAGAGATGTTTAAATCGACTTCGAAAGTGATTACGAATCGATTGGCTTAATATAATGTCAGCCCAACTCAACTACTTTTTGTGTGTTGCATATATCGGCGGAAATTTAATATACCTTTGTGAGTAATATACCAACAGTGAGGGGTATAATGAACTCCGCTTATTATAATCCTATAACAAGGTTTGATATGGTTCTTGATTTATTCGAAATTGAAGCCGTTTCCAGTGTGAGAATGTCATTCTTCAGCGGTAAGAATTCATTGACGCCAACTTGACAGAGACGTTGCGTGAGTTGCAATCATATAAGAAACAATATGACATATTTAATATTTCTTCATATCGGTGCGGCGTGCATATTCTGCCACGTGAACGTTTCTTGCATACCTCAGTCATGTAAGAATGTATATACAACATTAAGAAATTACCGCGACCACTTAAAGTGTTGGATAACTCATTTAATTTACAACGCCATGTAAAACTACAATTTGATGAGATTAGATGAGGCTGAGGGAATTTAAAACAATAAATGAAAATTGTTTATAATAATAAGTAGCGAAACTTATCGGATGATGTTCAATATCATTGAATACGTCAAAAATTTCCATTCGAGATTCGGTCTTGCATTTACTGTCATTAATATGCATCGTCACTTCTTTAATCGCTTTTATTGCATCTTCTACTATATCTTCCAATAAAAGTTGAATGCAACGTAGACGTTGTATGGAAGGTATGATTAAATCCTACAATCTTTGACGTTCGCATACTGATTGCGCTTGATTGGTTTTTAAAAATACATTAAATCGAGGATATTGTTGAGCCGCGCTTAGCTTGTAGAATGGATTTTGATGATGACGGTGGTATTCATCATCTTAAATTTAGGATTATTCGAGACCGTATCGACAATACAGTGGCTCAAGTAAAGCTAATGGATAGATCGACGCTATCAATTCGTTCCTGGTGGTGAGGTCTGGGGAACCTTCCGCCTCTCTTCAAGTCGAGTAATAGCCATCGGACGATAGGCGAAATGTGCCCTTAAGACCAGACGGATGAAGGCCAATACACCTGCCTTAGGGCTTTACACGAGCATAACATCCATCCAAAACATTATGCGCATCACCTTCCTTCTTGAGACTCCACTGTTCTTTTAACAGAAAACGCGGATCTAGAGAGGCGAACTCGATAAAACCCGTAATCTCGAGTGTTATAGGTATCGTGCTCAGGGATGAATGGCACTATGGCCCCAGACATCTGGCGGCCCTTGGGGAAGCAAAATCGCCCTTTCAAGATACAAGGGCTCTGTCTCGATTGACTATTTTTTCTAATCTTTCCGACACTACTCGTGAAGAAAGCAGGCGAGACTAAAATATAAAAATCAAATTCTACAGGGACGCAATGTTTGAAACCGCGGAGGAAATTGAGGATGTTGTTATGTCTGAAAATAGATCAGATATCAGCTCTCAGCCATAGTCACTTACAGGAGCACATAAGAGACCGAAAGAGGGAGTTGAACATCCTTAGAAAATGTCTGTAGGAGCTTCCGCATGATTTGGGAAGGTAAGGAAGGCTGTGGCAGGAAAAAAAGGCTAAGTGATGCCGCCTCCTGTCGTCTTCAAGCTTACAGGTGGCATGAGCTTTGAACAGGCACGTAGGCGCCTAATAGCGACTCATGCAGGCTCTGGAAGGGCGAAGCCCCAGATCGGTTGTAAGCGGGATAGACTGGGCGACTCTTCGGCCTCTAGCCTCGGCAATTTCCCAAAACGATCAACGACTGGAACTGTAGAGATTCCCCAGTGGGACCACGCTAAATATCGAGGCATAGGCACCCGGAACTGGCCCGTCTTATAAGGAAGTGGCAGAGTTGACTACGACGGGGTTTATCCCAGTCAACAACGCCAAGACGTCATGGAAGGACGATGAACTGAGGGCGATAAAAAGTGCTCTCTTGGATAGAGTCCGTAGACACCATAAGTGAAACGTGGATCCTCAATTTGCTGGCTACACTTTCTGCCATGGTGGGCTCGTACTTACTTATAAAGGGAAAGAGACGGCGGAACGGCTGAAGACGTCAGTGCCAGCAATAAAGCCATAAAAGGTGTAGAATATTCTATGGGAATACCGGATAGGCGTAATGTGTTGTTTTCAAATTATTTAAGCACGCGATAATCCGGTCTAGCTCGTCGGATTGGTGTGGGCGTAGAAGTCTAATATGAAACAAACATCCGCGCTGATGAAAATGAATTATTATATTATTCGCGTGCATCATCTCACTTAAAATTTATAATCACAACAAAAAAATGAATAAATCGTGCTACGTAGGTGTCCTAACTCATGCCTCTCCTTAACTCACCCTAACGTTTTCCTCCGGAAAACAGCGGTAAAACTGTAGAAATATGTAAAGACCGGAAGGCCGTGAACGACGATCCGGGCAGTAGTAACGGCCTCGTTAACTAAAAGGGCCATGAAAGAGCCCAAGATCGGAAAAAGCCCGGTGCGGCACCTGCACCAACGGTTTCGGTTGGCAACCTTACAGACGGTGAGCCCTCAGGGACCGGATCGAACCCTTAAGGAACACCCAGGTCCTCTACGACATCGAAAACTTCATCACTCCCGGCACCGTGATACACGCCAACGAAAGGCGAATTGAGTCCGGAGCAAGGTGCAGTCTCCAGCGCCCTAAGAAGAGAAACAAATGAAGGTCTCGGCATACACCTCACCCGGAAGCCTGTAACGTGTGGTTT
>KK502495.1:894201-920760 GCA_000688735.1 Glossina austeni | reverse complement strand
TTGAAGTTAGGCTCAATTTACAATTTATAAACTCTGAATTAAATTCGCTGAATGTAATCAACTAATAAATGAAAGAACGATCAAGTCGCTGCGAATATAAATTTTCTTGTGTTGTTCCTTCCCTGGGCCGCTGAGCTGCCCCAGCCAAAGGAAAGGGACGAAACGTCCTCACAGTGTATTAAATGCAATAACGTCTTTTAAAAATAGGCTGAATAGTGGAGAGGATGAAATGCTTTGGAGTGTTATTTTTTCAAAGCAACTGGTCAGTCTGACCGCTATAGAGCTCTTGAATGATTTTGAATTTTTTACTTAAATACTTTTTAATATTTTTAGTTGAAGTTATTTGATTAACCTGCAAGCCTACGTTCAAGTTTTGCGAATTTGGTGGACAAAGTTTAAAAGAGACGCATTTGCATAACTGTTGTTTGTTTGTGACTATCATTTCGATACTTAAAGTTCACTTAAACTGATAACCAAACCAAAGATGTTTGCCTATACATGTGTATGCGAGCGCATATAACGAATGCATGAGTGCGTATTAGTTTATGATTTTTCCTCTTTTTTTGCGGTTGGCGCTTTAGAAATTCAGCTGCACAAGTCAGCTTTTAGGTCTCTTGGGAAAGTATTAATTTTTTTTGTACCAGCAAACTATTAGTAGAGTTCTGGCCTGTTGTTGCTTTAAGCAAGCAGCATGCATGGTGTACGGGACCTAAAATTAAACAAATGTGTGTGCGGAAGTTTTGCCTTTGCACACTAGACTTTATCTTGGGGATAGAAAAAAACTACAAAAGTTTTTCCTCCACGATTCATAATAATTCACATGCAATAAAAGCTGGTCTACGATGAATGATTTCCTAAAGGATATGTACACACACACACAATAGCCTGAACATGATATGATATACGTAAACTAGCAGCAGATGTGTTTTGAAATGCTTCTGTCATACGATTCTTAGTGAAATATAGATATACTACACGTCTGTCTGTCTGTCTGTCTGTCTTCTTCAGATAAGCAAATAAAACAAATTGTAATTTTCTGCTATGCGTGCTGACCAAGCGATATACTTGGGGCTTGGCGTTGGTTATTCAAAAAGTTTGGGCTTCTTTTTTAAAATTTCCTCTTTTCGACTTCTACATAATTTTATTGTTGCTTAGCATTTTTGTAAAATAGATTGCATTCTGATCACATTGGGCTTTACGTAATTCCACAACAATTTGTGCTGACAATAGCAAGCGCAGGGTATTAAGTATTTGAACAAAATACAAACAAAAGCAGCTTTGGAAAGAATTTAATAATTTCAACTTTTAAATCGTGGGCACACTTTCATAAGTAGAAGGTCATCAAGCGTCGTAATTCAGGTTGAAGAGGTTTACTTTTTCCGATTAGCAAGCAGCTTGCTTGGATTAGGTAAGAGATTTTCAACAAAAAGCTCAAATAGTTGAGCACAGTTGCTTAGAGTTGCTTTCTTTAGAAACTTTCCTTAAGAATTAACTTTGATTAATTTTGATGATATGTGGTCCACGACTCGCATAAAACAGCCGTTTCGATCAATTAGTCGATTTTCTACGAAATCAAATTTCAAAGAAAGCGAAAGCCAAATACACTTTCATAACGTTCTACCCGTCTTGAAAATATAGATATTTCTGAAGATGAACGAGGATAAGAGCGATCTAAACGGAGTTGATTATTACCCAGACGTAGAAGATCTAATAAAACGATAAGAGGACAGTAATGACGATGATGAAGAACAAGACTACGGAGATGCTTCGTTAGTTATCTTCTTGGTGTTGCATCTTCTAGGCAAGGAAGTAGCGAACTTATAAAAAAAAGTTCAATTTGAAATGCACTGAAGAACGCATGCGTTTCGCAGGAAATACAGACCTTCCTCTCAACTAACAGTACTTGAAACCCTAGTTTAAATTAATACTGAATTTATAAATAATACTGAATTTATTGTCATTCTCGACTAAACAAAAAATCGTCAAGCAAAAAAATGTCTCCAACTGTCCCCCTGTGAATACCACTGAAATCTATCAATTTCCAATTATCACCCTATATATGTCCGGGTACCACTATCCAAATATTAGATCCTTCCGGAAAAATACGGCTCGATCATATCCACCAGATGGGGACGGTCGATAGATTTGAGACAATAAGGTCTGTTGGGCACCCAGACCATGACCGTAGTCATAAAATAAGACCTGTTGTGGAAAACATGAATAAATTGTTTGTCAGTGTGGCGCCGTTCGATAAGAGCCTTTCTCTAGATGAGCAAATGGGTTCCAGTAAGGAAACAGTTTATACTTACTCAACTAACCACATAAATGGTTCTTTGCTTTGTGTTCACTAGGAGGATATCACTGCTGTAGAATCAGAATCAAAAATCGCAGGTGGTCGCATAGGTTTTTCACGGCCTGAACGCATCAAATGCTGGATTGCTTTGTGTCACAACAAATATAAATTTTACAACGAACTGCCTCAATAGTTTTAGTGTTTACAGCTTGTAAAGAACAAGAGGGTAAACTTGCAATGTCACATAGAGACAACATAGGATCTCACGTTTTACGAACAGGTTAGGTCTGCTACTGCGTGTACACGAACAGGCATAGACTTGAACTGGCCTGAAGGTAAAGCAAAAAAAATGTTTACTCAATGTTTAAATGAAATGTTTTGAGATTAGACAGGGAAGTCGGTGAAGCATTTTCTTGTAAACAACACATAGGCCCAGTGGTATAATGTCGCTACGTCCGTTACGTTTGCAAATACTTTAAGTTGTTTCCAATTAACACACATACGTGTATCGAACTTGTGTGCTGAGTGTTTGAAACGAAAAAACTGTCAAAATTATTCGCTCGATACTTTTGAATGCAATGACTTGGAACGAATCTAATCTCATCGTAGATGAATGGAAGAGAAGAATTGGAAATGTTTGTCAACAATCGAAAACACAGCCGCAAGATCACTTTGGTGCCGATTTGATTATTGTTTACTGAGCTACTGGTAACTCCAATGATCTTGGATTTGTTTAACAAACGAGCTATAATGCGTACAAAAAGTGCTATTATCGAAGCCAATAATTCCGTTGTATTTTTCTCCAACTATTTAAAATAAATGCATTCAAACATATAAAGGAAAATTATTGTATTAGTAATAAAATAGGAACGAAATGATTGCCGTTGAAACTGTTGAATACATTTCTAGAAAGGGAGGAAAAAAAGGAAATTCATTAACGGCATAGTAAAAGCGGCAGTTTTTTTTTTTTGCCGGGTGTTGCGGACGAGAAGATAAGGATTTAAATACTAAGTTAAAACAATTTCTTATTTTGCGTATACAAATTTTCTGAAAAAGACTTTTTCCAATTTTATTGATATTTATGACAATAAATTTCGTTTTAACCGATTATTTGGGCGCCAAATTTGTCCCGTGATTGTGCAATAGAATCCAAACAGTAGTACAGGCAGTGTTCTTGGCGGGTGTGCTAAAAGAGTGCTAAAAATTGGGGCACCTGAGTGGCATTATCAGCAAAAGCCATAGGCCTAGCAAAATAATTTGCTGCACGCAATTTCTGTTGCGCAGCAATGGTGAACATGCGCAGTACTAGCAGCTGCTTGTTGTTGTGAATTATGAAATGTCGTATTCGTGCATCGCAATGGAGCAAGGAGCTTTCTTCTGACCGGATCGGATGGTAATAAATTACATACAAATATACGAATAATACGAATACTGAGCCCGGATTAATTTCACGAAGAACAATACTGTTTGAAGCTTCATTCGAATATGTTATTGGGATATTCCCAAGAACGAAACACGAAATTCAAACAATATCGCTCACGCTTAAATAAATTCTGTTTTGTTTGTTCAAGATCTAAATAGATTGAAAGTCGAGAAAACACGATCGTATGTTGAGAGCAAATGCGGAATTTATTAACTAATTAAGACCATCGTAACCTAACTGCTCGTCAACATACTTATGCGGAAATATTGCAACGAAAACAGCTTTTGGATGAACAAAAGATGGAACGTTGCAAGAAACTTCTTGAACGGACCCAGGAGAGATTCCTATATGTTAACGTACTGAAAAATATACGGAAAACTACCTTAGGGCACAAAAAAGCATTAAGGCAGCTGCGCATGGAAAAGCATTTAGACGCATGGAATGATTTACAACTGATTTCATTAAAGATCTTTCTCAAAGCGCGTACTGATGAAGCGGCACTTTCCGGCGCAGGGATGTAATGATGATAAAAGAAGCTTTTTCATGCTTTTTCAATGTTCTGAAATAATTTTTTCAACAAAGTCATTGATTCGCCAAAAAAAAAAAATATTGTGAAATAAAAAAAAAAGAATATTCAGTATATACTACGGATTTCCTGCAAAACATGGGGGGGGGGTTCAAGCTATGGCAAGCCTATGACTGATGGAGAATCAATTGTGGAACCTCGAGTGCAATGGCGAAGCAAGCAGACAGTGTCTTGCAACACCGGCAATGTGGAAACGGAATAACTTCAGCCTGATAAACGAAGCCCTTTGGCCATTTTTTTCATCAATAATTGTGACTTATCATCATCGTTATATAGTACGGATGGGTAATTTCACATCCTGAGGAAACTGAGGATACAAAACTCAAACGTACCTTTCATAAGTTGGCTGATCTAGTAAATAAAATTAATCAATACGGAGAAGACGATATCACTCATCACATTATGAAAGCGTTATACAAGCCTCCTGAACCCGATTTGTCAAGTAGCAAACAAAAACGGATTGACCATAAGCAAACGACAAAGAAGGATAATGGGAATGGGAAAACTACACAATTGAAATTGGGCCCGGATTCGTCGAAAGCTTAAGGTCTCCGAAAATGTAAATCATCCACTTGGGAAAGGGTTAAACAAATATGTAAAAAAAAAATAAGAAAAGTTGACCTAGAAGATATATATGGATAGGGAATAGCTAATCTTATAAAGCAAAGAAACTAAATCAACGAAAGAGCTTCTTTTTATACCACATCATTACCACATCATTGTTTATTCGGTGAGCGCAAGTCCGGGGTTTGATAAAGATCTTTAATGAAACCGATCGATCTATCGATCTATTTAAACAGAGACCAGAAGTATCGTCGAAGCTTTTGAAAAAACAACAAAACAGAATTTTTTTAAGCGTGAACTCCATTCTTCGTTCTTGTATATATACGAACGACATTATATGAAAAACGATGAAAAACGACGTCATTCTGCGTGAGTCTTAACCGGATTTAGTTTAGTTAACCGTTTGTTTAGCTTCCATTCCTTGATTTAGTTGCAATCCTTTGCAAGATTGGCTCTGCTTTTATCTACCTTTCATTATTCATATCTTCTTCTAGGTCATCTCGTCTTGTTCGTGTTCTTCTTTAACCGATTCACTCAGCCTTTTCCAAGTGGATAATTCACATTTTTGAAAACCTTGAGCTTCCGACGCACGCGGGTTCAACTCAATTGTTTTGTTTTCCCATTATCCTTCGTTGGCTTTTGCATATGGTCAATTTGTTTTTGTTTCCTGTTTGACCAGTCGGGTTCAGATGGCGTCGACTTGTACGACGCTTACATAATGTGATGAACAACATAGTCTTCGCGCTGATTTTATCTGCTAGAGCAGCCAACATATCTAAGCTATTTTAGGCTTTTCTCTGGTATCGTCCGCTTCAATATGAAATTATTCTTCCGTATAGTGTAAGGGTGATGATAAATCACAATTATTGAAGCAAAAAATTGCCAAAGACCGGAAACGATTCCTTGTTTTTGTGTATTAAGACATTTTAAGGATAAGGTTGTTTGGTCTCCCCGTTGTCGCTGTTGCTGAGCACCATCTGCTTGCTTCGCTGTTTACAGTCGAGGTTCCACCATCTGTTCTTCGCCAGTAGTAGCCATACCTATTTCTTCTGGTGCAGCTTGTACCTCCACATGCTTTCCGTTTTATATATGAATTATTTAGCTAAAAAAAAACAAAGAAAAATAAACCAAAATAATTAAATTTTTTTTTAGTCAAAGTACAGTTTTTTTTTTATTAAAATGTTAAACCTTTAAATACATTGAAAGTCTCGCTGGTTGGTAAATCATTACATCCGTAGTTGTGGCTATTAACTATTTTGCAACTGAAAGGTAAACAAATTCAAATTCCCCTTCGTTTTTTTGCGTCGGCCTCAGACCTCTAAATGGTTTGTTAATCCGGCTTGCATTTCGAATTTTTGTACCTTAAATTTGCGTTTGTCGCCGGTCTTATGCCTCTGAATGGTTTACTAATCAGCTTCGATTTCGAATTTTTGTACCTTAAATCATTTGTTGTACAAGCGTATAATAAGTTCGTGCTGACGTATGCAACACTCAACGAGATAGATCCACCTTTTCTTATACATTGTGGCTCTGAAGTATTTTCTGATTTGATCTAAGTTTGTCTGTCTGTCTGTCCATCCGTCCGTCTCTTTTTCTTATGGTTAACCTATAGCCCTTATCTTTTAAAACATTTTAAAAAGAGCTTGTATGCTGATGTGTTTGGCCCAAGTACGAAAGCTATTGAAAATGGTTCGAATCGCTTCTCATATAATGTCTTTTTTGTCCTCATTATGGTATAGGACATATAATGGTGGACCATGACCTAATATATTGTTTCTATTTGCTAGTATTTACGTTATTGGCTATTGGAATAATTGTGCTTTTAAAATCCAATTGGGATTTAACCGTTCTTTTTGTCGACATTTTTTTTTTTTGATAAATTAACTAATGCAATGAACGCCATGATCTACATTAAATTACAACGTTTAAATAAATTAATATAAATGCAATATTAGTATTTATTTATTTCTTCTTTTTCTCTACTCGCTATAAATCATCGTATTTCTTTGTACTGCCTGTACTGACATTTTAATTAAGAAAGAAAATAAAAATATATAATATATATATAAGAATAAGAATAAGAATAAGAATAAGAATAAGAATATGTATATATTTATATGTATATGTAAATCGAAATAAGCTAAATAAGCCATACGTTAATTATGTATCCACATGCATTCACGTTTTCACGATGATGAATATAAAATTAAAAGGACGGCTATTAGCACTTCCTCTACACCTGTTTACCATGTGCTGGTAGTTTAAGGCTTAGTGTTTGTGCCTTTCATACACATTAGTTTTTAAGCTATTTTTAAGTGGATTTTTCATAAGCTTTATGGATGCATTTTTAGCTGCTCATAACCATCGTATAACCAAATGAAATAAGTGGACATAAAGAAAAAAAGGGAATGAAAAAAGGGGAAGAAATAATAAAACACGGGCAAGAGAAGCGTGCACAATCAATGTTGTATTAAAATTTTTTATTTTAACAGCGACATCTTGATCATCTTTTTGTTCTCGGGGTTATTTAAGCACACAAATTGCACGTAGAAGGATTCATAATTAACGTTTCGAGAATATGGAGGAGATTAAGAAAATTCTTACCTTAAGTGATTACAAAAGAGAAAAAAAGAACAAGATAGACGATTTGCTGCTGTTATTAATGGACTGAGACACTTCCATTTCCCATCCGTAGAAGCAGAAACTTACATACTCTGTAGTTTACGTTAAACTTTCTTATCCTCACCATTAGATTCCTAGATTACTATACGAATCAAAGATCAAAAGGGGCTTTATATCGCAAAAAAAATCGTAAAATGTTATTCAGTCGGGAGCCTTACATAAATAGGTAAACATAGAAGGACTTATATATTATTACAACAATCGTTTCAGAATCACTTTCTGAAATGATCTAAGCTTGTCTGCTCGCCTGTCTGCCTGTTCGTTTTTGTGTTGAACCGGCGGATCGCAATTTCTGAAATACTTTAAAAAAATTTGGTACGCTGGCGTGTTTTCGTTCAAGAACAAACGTTTTTGAAAATGGAACGGATCGGGTCATTTTTTCGACCACTTGCCTTAGAACGATTTGTTTCGGAAAGTCGCTTTATGAGTACTTTTAGGGTGGTGTTGAGTATTTAGCAGGGCGCCGTGACCCGCTATATGTGTTTTATATGCATTTTTTAACTCTGAAGGACTTTTTTTTAAAATCAAAATTGTTTTTTCGCGCAGACGTTCGATCTGCAAAAGAAAGGCAACACTATGCTAAACATTTGTGCACTTAATGTAGACGCATTTATTTTCTATACCTGATATAATATTCTTTGCGACCCGTATTAAAAAAAACTTACTTTCACGAAAGTGCGAATTTTTAACACGTTTTATCTTAGATCGTCACATTCCGGCCGAATGTTTCAGTTCTCTGATGTAAGCTTTTAATCAAAAATTTGCGATTTTCGACTGAAATTCTATATGTTTGCTCTTCTAGGAATGTTTACAAAGCAGACGAACGTCGGATTACAAACGTACTCTAACGCAAACAAGTGTCAAAACGCCTCATGATTATTAATAAAAAAGTAAAGAAGAACAAAGATGACGCAATGCTCTTCGAATTTTCGCTTTTCCATTTCCAACAGCGTTCATCCTTGGGCCATAACATCAGTCAATGTATCGAATTTCATCAAAAAATCTCAACAATTACGGGCATTGTGGGCAGGCATCAAACAGACAGGCGGACAGACAAACCTACGTAGATCGAGAATGTGAATCTGAATCGATCGGTATAATGAAAAGTGGAACTAACTTAAGTTGTTCTGGGCGAGGCAGACATCCATACAATTTTAATATATCTTTGTAGCTCAAGTGGTGGAGGGTATAACAAAAAGTTGGTATAAAAGAGGTGACCATTAAATGAACATTAGGCGACGATTTGAAAGAAATCGTCTCTGCCAAGAAATTAGGGAAATTGCCGTTTTGCCGTTTTTTCCACAAACAAACGATTGTCTCTGACGGCAAAAGCGGCAAAAGCGAATTTTGTGGGAAACAAAATTTTCGAGGAAAAATTATAATTGCGAACATGTGAACATAATTTTGTGATTGCAGGCTTAATGGTAAGAGTTTTTCTTCTATGTCATGCATTATGTATATCTGCAACTATTCTTGTTTTCCTCACGCGAATTTTTTTTTTTTTTAGTGCGTAAAATATTTTGGACATGTTTATTGAAACATTGATTATGCGCATGATTATGATTGGTCAGAAGTTGGACTTTTTCATTCACATACTCGTCAATCGTACAAACAACAATTTTTAATAAAATCCTTCATTATTCTTCTAGCTAAAGAAAATTTAAATTTGCATAAACTACACTGCTTGCCACAGATACCCTTAAGTTAAGTATGTTTCGCAAGAATGGCTCATCGTTGCTACCATTTTCGTTTATATATAGCCTGCTTCGATAATTAAAGGAAAGTATAAAAAAGTTCCTATCTAAGCTACAAGGCCAGTTTTTCATTGTGGGTCTGTGAGACTCATTGTGATGTGATTCGTTACAAGTACGAGAGGTACCACTAGAGCTAATATTTTCCAAAGGAAAATTCTTTTTAATACTTGAATATATGTGTAGTAACTCTTGCATATTATTATTCTATTACCTGTCGCTCTATTCTAGCTGTAGCTTCCGCCCTTAACCTTTCATATCCGAACCTCTAACAATTTCAACAAGATTAACCCATGTCATTAAGTACGAAATTCTAGGGGCTAAGCTTCCAGACAGAAAATCATGTTTAAAGTTTCAAATAACTTTTTATGTGTAACTTTTTCATTTTGCTTATAATATGACGAATACATATATTTATTACTCACTAGTGCTTGAGGCAGAAGATTTTTTGATATTTTTGCAGTAACTCCTATTATTTCATTTAGTGATTGTCGTTATCAATGGAAAGGTGTTCCGCGAACTCTTTCTCATATTCCATTTTCATTGTATGCTTTTATTCTGAACGAGTGTTGTTGCCCAACACTTCAAATCGACATTCCAAACATTTCCTTTAATTAAAGGCGTGTCAACAGCCTAACAAAGATAATTCTTACGTTTTTTTGCCTTAAAGACGGTTTTGTGGTTCCCAGAGATGTGCGAATGGATTCCGTATTACAGGCTGATCAAGCATAAATGTGAGTAGCTGATGCATATGTCTATGTATTGCAAAACGAAACGCATAACTAGTAAAGCCATAGTGCTATTCAGTGATAGTGGATGTCAGACTTACTTACTTATTATTTATATGTTGAAATATGCAGTAACTATTTTCAACTTTCTGTTTCCGTTCCCTTTTTCAGTCTATCTACACAAAAGTTCATTTTATGATTATCTAACTTTAACTCGGCAGAAAAAGGAGAAAAAACATAAAAAGGCTAACGAAACGGAAACAAATCCAACAAGTAAGACAACTATAATCGGGCATGACCGAATTCTTTTACATCCTCCATCCGCATCCGGAAAAAAGACAGAAAAAAGCAAAACAATTAAACTCTCTGTGCTCTGTAAATGGGGACATTTACGTGGTGTACGTGTTGTACTTCATGAGTAAACAGCAAAAAAATATGAAAAGCAAAGTTGTTGACAATTTTTGTTGCATAGGCGCATGGGCATTGTAGGCGTGTCCTTTGAAAGGTTTGGATCGGTCTCGAATTCTTTTGTAAATTTGAAATCGATAACGTTTTTGCGGACAGAAGAATGTTTACAACGGACATTGCACAGACGGGCAGACTGGCAAACGAATATGCTGATCATGAATATATATACTATGAAACATTTTTCTGAATGTTGCAAACCTTTTGACAAAATGAATATATCGTTCATCGCTCGATGGTGGGCATAAAAATGAAATGAAATAACAAGAAGTCAGATTATTGTGCTTAAATTCAAATCATAATTTACTTTTCATGAGGTATACGAAAAAACCGTTTTTGGTTTCGGAAGCGAAGGTAAATGTGTTGAATAAAAAGGCAGTGTTTAGTTGGTTTTCTCTTGTTGGCCGTCTCGCTAATTTCATATTAAAAGGAAGCTGACTGACTGCTGGACAGCTGGATGGTTAGCCGCCTTGGACGTTTCGCTGACAGGTTGGCTGACGGATGCTCATCATAAATGTAGTGTAGTTGAAAAACTTTGCCTCTTTTCTTCCTTCGTTTTGGGTTCCTATCTTCACTCTTTCAAACCTCTAAAATTTCATTTGTAAAGAATCATAAGAGACTTTAATGGCTTTCATTGCGGAAAGCTATGTTGAGACACATTGGTGTTATTGGTGTCGTAAGTTGGGATAAAAGCTAAATAATAACAATCAATGTTAAAAGAAACCCTTAATAGAGTGTAAGCTTATGCTCGTACACAAATTTATTTATCACAACACGGTTGCGTACGCTATAGCAATTGTTATAATTTCGGATCTGCTATGAGCAAAACTGGGAGAAGAGTGTCAATGGCTAAAATGTTCAATCGGGGTTATTTTACAATGATTTTTTCAACGGCGCTAGTAGATGCTTATAAAAAATTATATATTGATGGGCTCTTTCCCGAATGTTCGCGAACATATTTTTGTCCAGTTTCTCCAGTCTCCTTCTCTCTATCAATTGTGAAAGTTGGATCTGAAGGTGATGAATGGATCTCCAGCCCGACAAATATGAAGAAGTTAACTAAAAGCGTTGCTAGGATAGGAAGCAGCACATACTGAATGTGTACACTTCAGCTGTAGAGTGGTACAGCTAGTATACTTCCTTCCTTCCTTCCTTCCTTCCTTCCTTCCTTCCTTCCTTCCTTCCTTCCTTCCTTCATTCCTTCCTTCCTTCCTTCCTTCCTTCCTTCCTTCCTTCCTTCCTTCCGTAAACATACAGAAGACGTATCAGTTAAACGACAGAACTCAATGAAGAATTTTTACATCGTGCTAACAAGTGTAATCCATTTTTATAAAATCGTTATTTATATTTAATCGTTACGTGCATTACATTTAATTTAATTTATGCAACTGCTCCGGTCGCCTTAAGAATTTCGATCTTTAGAATTCGGTCTTAATTCGCTGATATAACTCGTGAACATATCACGACACGTATATATTCTATATATTAGGGGGACCCATAACTAATCAATTATTTTCGCAAGATACCATTTCTCATTAGTCCTGCGGCAACCAGACAAGCATACTTTTTTTTGGTGTTATTCTTCAACCAGTTTGTTAGTAATTTATTCCCAACAATATAAATTTTTTTTTGTAGCCCTTTAATAAAATGGCGGACTTTATACCTTCTGAGAGCCATATTCGTAATTGTGTACTTTTCCATTTTAACGCCGGTTTAAGTGCCACGCAAACAACAAGAAAAATTTGCGACATATATGGAGATGTGTTGAGGGTCAACAAGTGTCAACGTTGGTTCAGAAGATTTCCTGCAAGTGATTATGATCTGTCAGATAAGCATCGAAGTGGACGCCCAGGTCAATTTAATAACGACGCTTTAAAATCTCTAGTGGAGTCCGATCCAAGGTTATCTATACAGGAACTATCAAGAAGCATTGGGTCTACCTCGTCCACAGTCCAAAGGCATTTAAAAGAAATTCGCAAGGTATATAGACAAGGCAAATGGATTCCATACCTGTTGTCTGAGGCCAATAAAGATCTTCGGCAAACAATTTGTAATTCCATGCTCACCAGACTAAGCAGAGAAAAGGTGTGATACTCCAACAAGATAATGCCCGTCCTCATGCAACGAAGATTACTCAAGAGAAAATTAAGCAGCTAGGCTGGGAACTTCTATCGCACCCTCCATACTCTCCAGACTTAGCACCGTCGGACTACCATCTGTTCAGGTCACTGGAGCATTCGTTACGAAATAAAAATTTTAATTTCTTATCCGATGTCCAAACGCACCTTGAGATATATTTTAAGTCACGCCTACCCCACTTTTTCAAGAGGAGGGTTGAACTTTTGCAGGGACGATGGCAACAAGTCATCGCAAACGGCGGTGATTACATAAACGATTAAAAACTAAAAATGTCATATCAAAAAAACATTTTATCTATGAATGCAAAATAATTGATCAGTTATGGGTCACCCTAATATTTTATTAAAATGTTACTCTCCTGGGTGAATCCTTTTCTATAACCCACATGGTAGTGATATTGACATTTTAGAACAATGAATGCTGGGGTTTAGTATCCTTTAAAATACATCACAAACCTGGAGTATGCGTATTCTTGAGAAATAACAAAAATCGGAACCGTTTTGTATGAAACGGCTTTGTCAAAAGATGGAAAGAAGTCACCGCAAAAATTGTCCGATCCATTCCATTTTCAATGGTGTTTTCTCCTTGGACAAAAGCACGTCAATGTACGAAATATCGCCAAAAAATCACAAAAGCTACGATCTGTACGTTGACATCAGTTATAGAAACATACGGACACACATGATTATGGCGAGCATTATAATGAAAGGTGAACCGGTCTTAAGCGCATCCACGTAAGCTTAATATTATTGTATCCTGCTTCTGCGTGCAACAGCCATCAATGGTTTTGTTACCACAGGTAGAAAAAAAGCCGAAAATGAAGTCGATCAGATAGACGGTTAAACATGACGAGATAAATTCAAAATTCGACATTGATTAATAATATATGCATGCTTTAGAAAAATTGAAGATACTATTGCTTATGTTCCCATACACGTAATTCCTTAAGCAAGCGCACTTATAAGGACACTATAGCGCTAACCTATTCACGCACATGTCTACTCAATGTACTCTACTATCGCATGCCTTTACATGTAGCACAAAAATCGGTTGTCGCGTTCATTTCGCTTTCATATATATATGTACAAATATTGTTTTTGCTTTGTACCTATATTGTTATTGGTTTTAATCGCCTTTCTTCTTATTTATCGATCGCCTTTCTTCTCTCTTATCGATCCCTGATGCGGTGCAATCGCGTAAAACGATGTGGTAGAATGGTGATCGTTGAGCATTTTTAAGTTGATTTTCTCGCGAAATGGGCGACTGTTATGCGCGAGGGCTGCCGGAACAGGTTGGGCAGGGTTTTTGCCCTGTTCCGCATGTTTTTTCAATTTTTCGTTTTGTTCGACCTGCAACAAATCATAAGAAAGACGAGAAACCCCGTTTTGTAGGGACAAAACTGATGAATGACATATTGCCGCAGCCTTTATTTATAATTAATTTTTCTTTTCTTCCTTTACTAACTAACTAATGATTAGGACGTCCGGCGTAAACCCTGAAATTTTAGACTCGATCCTTGTTGCGGTGAGGCCGTAAACTTTATTTTACTGCCACTTCATGTAATTATACTATAAGAAGAGGCGAAGTTATACGAAATAATGATTAGCTCTCTTTTTGTTCTTCGAATGTCTATTGAGAATGTCTATTGAGAAGAATAAGAATAATTTAACGTATAAAAGTTACATATTTCATATAACACATTTTAACAACATTTCTTGCTTTTACAAAATATTTAAGTTCTTAATCAGTTTAATGTGTGGGACGACTATAATATCGTGGTTATCCGTCCGCCCGTCCTTGTCGGATTTCCTCAAAATTTTTTTAAATTTTTTAAATATTTTTGTCCTTTTGTCAAGTTGTGTCATTTACAACCCAATTGCAACATATGGCATACATTCTGTGTTTGACGACCGTACGCGTAATCCATTAAAGAGGACAAAGTTAACTGAAGCTCGTCATATTACTTTACGTACTACAGCATAAATGCACCAAGCGAGCATTGACTTTAACGTTTCCATATTATAAATAGTTTTCCTATATAAAATAGTTTTCCTATATAAAATAGTTTTCCTATATAAAATAGTTTTACATAGAAAATCTATATTACAATTTATATGCGTTTTAAATGAATTTTTTTCTAAAAATATCTAATAACCTAGTTATTGATTAGATTAGAAAAAGCACTCTTTTGACCTTGTCAAACTTTCAATGGATTTGAATATTAGCATGCGACACCTTGTTCTTTGTTCTTTTGCATTTCTAACCACGAACAATGTAAATCCAAGAGACACAACACCATCTCTTACCTTAACTTGTTCTTATTTGCTAACCATATTTTTCTCGAAACTTTTCTCGAAACGCGACTTTTAAGTCGCGTAACGAATTTCTCCTCCCATAAAACGTTTTGTATATATTTCTATATAATTATTTAAAATTGCAAATAAACATTTGGCTTTCCGCCGACAGCAAAACTCAAAATGTGAATTATATTTTCGAATGAAAGTAGCAAAAAATAGTCTTTGTTTGATCTAAAAGTAACTGCAAAGTGCGGCATTTCTATGCCTTTCATCTGTGAGCACGCTAAGTATGCCGAACGAAAAAATTGAGGAAAATAAATTTTTACATAAAACTGAAATAATTACGAAAAAAATACGTTTCTCGTTACGGATATGGTTAAGCTGGCTGGGTATGAGTTATGAAGCAATTAGAAACTAGACTTCGTGGAAAAAGAAGGGCAGCTTAGGAATAAGTAAGGAAGCAACTTTAGTTCCATTGAGCACAAAACATGAATTTTATACGACAAAGCTAAATAAAGAAAAAGCGTAGGGTGAGCGCATGGACATCTAGACCCACAGTTATGAATCAATAAATTTATCTAATATAAAACTCTTCTTAGAAAAATCCAAGCAACGGAATAACGAATCTAGTAAATCTTTATTCATCAATTTTTATTTCGGAACTAATTAGTAGAACGAATTAAGAGGAATTTAGAGGAGGAAATAGATTCAGTAAGCGAACAGCCTATCGAATAACACTGATATTGCCACCAGCCGCCAGTCACCACTCATAAGAGGAGAAACAATGTATTTCCTTTCATAGTTTTTGCGAACCCGTACTTACAGGATTTAGTCAATATATTCAAAATAACACTCTTCAGTATCAATTTCGGTAAGAATTAACGTTTCGAAGCTATAAAATCCACGAGGAAAAGAAGTAAGAACAGAAGCTACGGTCAGGCAAGGGCGACACTAAATACCCTACACCGCTTCCTCTAGTACAGTTATTCACTCATTTTGGTAACAAAATGGACATAAAAAAAAAGGCACACTCTTCGTGAAAGCCGTATTGGAGGAAGGCCAAAAACATCACATGGCGTTATTCAAATTTACTAAACTTAATTTACTTCCTAAAAAAAATTATTAATATTCAATCTCCGTCATAATAAAGGGCTTACATTCGTACTAAACTAAAAAAAAACAGAAAAATAAACCCACGTAAACCCAACGGATCAATTTTCATTACAAAACTTTAAAAATTGAATCTTTGTCTGAACGGCGTACTATTCATGAAAAATCCTGCATGGAGTGCCGACACATGTGGTTCAAGGGTAGTCCACCATAATTTTTAAAACAAATTATGAAATTAATATTATGAACAAATTTTCATTAAAAAGCATTAACAATTAGGCTCTTTTGGCATATAAAGGTTGACAATTCTTGAGAATCGTTCTATGCGGTCCAAGTTCGGTAAAGTTATTTTTTATATCAATTTATTATTATGAACTAATTTCCACCGTGAAATTCTTGCCACAAAAGGCCTCGGTTTTCGTAGCAACAAAGAGAGGTTAAAAAAACTGCCCCGAAGCAAATTTTTCGTATCAACTTCCGGTGGCGGAATATTATTATATAACGGGTTTTGTCGAAACATTTAAATTGCAATTTTTTCAGTTTCAATGTGATAAATGATCCCAAGAGAAAACCGATGTATGTTAAAGGTATGTTAAAGAAAAAATATATGGACAGACAGACAGACAAGTTTAGATAAAATAAAAGATGGGTCTATATAAAGTCCGTCCGTCAGTATAAAAATATTTTATGAATTATCTCTCTGTCATGTTGCTCAGAATATGGCCGCTTATGTTAAGCGCCAATCTTCTTATAGCCAGTTAGTAATTGCTCAAGTTAAGCAAACGAAATTTCATTGCTTTTAAATAAGTTTCTTGAAAATCGAAAGTTCTCACTACTTCGAGTAAAATATATTTTACGTTCACTATAAATTTGTCTCCATTTGAAGTTGAGTTCGAACATAGTATACTAATGAAGTTCTATAAACTTTTCTTTTCCTTGTCGACGACTACGTTATTATATTTTACAATACATAATATAACGATGTATTTATGCATAAAATTTTAATAGTAATGTTGTCGTTGTTTTTCACTACATTTAATATCAATATTGTGTGTCATGTAAGCGTTTAATGAATTAACCGACTATTATCTAGTAAGCGGTTAAGTTTAGTGTGCAACTTGTTAAACCGCAAAATTGCGTTTACTGAAATTTACAAGTTTAACTAACGGTCTGCGGAATAAACTTGACAGCAACGGCAACATCACAGTGTCACAACGCAACGATGCGCGCTTTTCAGCTTTTAATTACAAAACAAAACCAAAATTTCCAAAATTGTTTGGTTTTAGTTGAAAATGAAAAAATAAGGCAAGAACAAAAAACATCAACTCAGCCACTCAGCGTTCTAACTTGCATTACGCAAAGACCGGCCACGAGTGAGTTTGCCAGCAAACAGTCTGAGAATTAAATTTGATAGATAAAAATAACACACAGTTAGTGAGTTACTTAACAGAAGAAAATAACTTTAAATGCGCTGTCCTGGCACACTCTTTAACGGAGTATCGAAAGGTAATACTTATTGAATGTTCATGCCAGTCAGTAATGGGCAACACCCCTATACAACTCGTATGGGGTGTTCCAAGAAACTAATAGAATACTAACTTAGTTTACGAGGAAAATCAGCGAAAACATAGAATTAAACCAAACTGCGATATATTGGTTTACGTGACATGCAGGCGTTTTCAGTAACAGTAACTGAAGTGAAACGTTGCGCTGCCGTAGAGCTTCAACTGTCACTGTAGAAAAAATCAAGCTTTTGTAAAGGAATTTCTTACACCTTTAGAGCTTACAGGAGTGCAAAAAAAAAAAGGTGCTCGAGGATTGAAATTAAGGAGCGGATGTACGAGTAGGTCTACTTGTAGCCATCGTCTGCGTAATTGTGTGCAGAGTGAAAAGAAAAATACTCCCACGCTGCTCAACTTGTGGTACGGAACATGCTACGTTTATGGGGACGTATTTGGTAAGGTAGCAGGAGAGGGGGATTAGTTGTCGTCGGTAATTTTCTCCACTCCTTGCTTTTGTTGTAAATGTCTTATGCTGTCTTCAGTACCATTTTCGTTTTTAAACTACACATATATGTCGCCTTTGTTCACTATAAGAAAACTTTGAAATCACAAAACGTTTGCTATCCTTTGGAAGTCAAATGCTATTAAAAGATAATTTTAAGTTTCAGTGTTAAGAAACGGGATTCTCTTATCTTTTCTCCTGAGCTTTAAGATTATGTCCACAGGAAAAGAGAAAAAGTCGACAGTTCAAGGTTGCTACCTAAACAGAGGGGTCTGATGCTCAAAGGCATTTTAGATATATCCACCAAATGAATTGATTTTAATTTCTCTGCCTTCCTTTCTGATGTCGTTCCGCGTATTTTTATATCTTTGAGTGCATAACTTTTGCATACTTTTGCCGAAACTCGGTACGGCGGGACCTTTTAGTCTAGGGACGGAAACAATTGACAATACTTTGATGAAACTATTTTATGACCGCTCCCCGTATAATGCCTTATTTTGAAGACGAAGAAGAAGAAAAAATTTCAAATATTCAAAATTTCTTCATAAAAATCTCCAAGAAATAGTATATCGGTATGGATCGAATGGGCCAATTTTTCGAATTGTCCTCCAGATAAACGTTTCCTAAAAAAAAAATCTCTTTGCGTCATACGTGTCATTTTAATTGTTGCGCAATAAAAATTAGTCGAAAATAGTGGTTTGGATTAAATACACCGCTTATCGTATAAAAGTGCTTATGAAAACTGAGGCAACAAAATTTTGTTTGCGGTACTTTAAGGCAACGAATGGTAAAAAACTTTATTTGAGAAACCCATATTATATCATAATCGTCTCTGCCCGACTGTAACCTTTTAAATGGTATCTCTTATGTACAGTTAAAGTTGCCGGTAATCGATTAATTGATCTAATGTTCCATTTTGGGCTGTACATGTGCTCATGTGCAAATATAGGATTGATCCTCACAAATTGTACATCATGGCAATTTTTTTGAGATTTCGCCGTTTGAACGCATTAGTAATGCTATGACTACGTATGCAATATTTACTATTGATCCTTTGTCAATTTTGACTTGACCCGTTGCCTTATACTCGTCTGCTTTGACCATGGAGTGTAGTGATCGATCTGTTTCATCAATCGCACGTATCGCGATTCCAATTTGTTGTTGTTTTTGATTGAAAGTCAACAAACGCGGTACCCCCTTGGAACAGAGCCTTCTCTCAGCCTCTCTCTCTCAATATCCATGTACTGCTTTCTGATGTCCCTAAAGTTTTAACCATCACAGGCTACTTTAATTTTCGGCTTTCCAAGACTATTTTGTGCACTTTTTTTATTTATTCTGGAATCGCTCGATCAGAAGGCTCAGTGTAGCCGCATTTAAAATGGAAGAAAGACCAAATAACGCTTGTCAAGTCGTTACTTTAATTGAGCGGCATTTGTTCCCATCAAAACCCTAGGAACAAAAGCAATTCAAATATCTTGCGATTGTTTGAAAATGAAAAAAGTAGTGCCGACTAAAAGAACTGCGACTTGTAGGCCAGTGGACGGAATGTCATGAAATTTTAGTACATTTTGAGTGAAATCATATGGACGCCAATAGTAGCGACGTCCCTATCATATTCTACGCATTAATTTATTAATTTATTTACACATGAAATAAACCTACAGCTGAGTTAGATTGACTCTTAAAAATAAATTTTATCCGCTTATAAAACGACAAGAAAGTAAACAAAAATGAAGAAAAACAAAAACAAATTTCATGCATCAGCTTGGAGAAAAATAAAAAAAAGGAAAAACAAAACGATATAGCGCAGGGGCACACTACCAAGTTGGCTATAGAGCCAAGAGGAGACACACCATTGCAAGCGTGTAGAAGCTTAGTAACTAATTATCGTATATTTAGTTCGTTCTTCGAATTATATGAAACTTTACCGATTAACAGTTAGTTCGTGCGTAGAGTTCGCCTATTACAGAGAGGAGCTTCAATAGAGTTTACAGGCCCGGATATTGAAATTAAGTTCATCAGAATATCAGTTAGACTTTCGGGAGGATGCCTGGGCTGAAAACGTCATAGTTGTACCAATAGTTACAGTTAGACTGAACTGAAATTAAAGTTTCTAGAAGGACGACTGAGAACATATCAAAGTTTATCTCCTCTATTTATCATTTATTAACTTAACTAATGGGAGGAGATGGCGAAAAACAACTCCACCAGCAAAAGCAGTCTCATAAGGAGGTAAAGAGACAAGCGGGTCCCAATGCAAACTCGTCATGGCAAAAAGAAGGAATTGTTTTTATATTGAGTCTATTGGGTCAACACGGCACCTACAGGAAGGAAGGAAACCATACATCTGAGACATATTAGTCTTTTGGATGGATCGTCAAGTTTTCTAGACACACTTTTAACAAAGCCAAGCACAGACTTAGCTTTAGTTATAGATAATTAATTAGATATTAATTTTGGTCAAACAATTATTCCTAAACCAATAAATAAATCGTCATCGAATTTCGGGAGCCCCGTGTATTTAAGTTATCTCGATTCGGCTGGAGAAAATGACAGTGCGAGTCCATATTAAATGTGGAGAACAATTTCACATCATCAGCGTAAGAACTTAGATCACCGAGGGGAGGCCAATGCCATAAATAGCGAGGGGCCCAAGTGACTCTCTTGAGGGGCAAAGTCATCAAATGTGATGGAGTTGAAAACAGCTCTGGAAGACCTATTATGAATATAAGAGCGTAGCCATATTTCAAATGGAGGAAAATCCGGGTCCTGTCATTCGAAGAACAATAATTTATGGTTAACTAAAACGAAAGCTTTATTGAAATCTGTGTAAAAGACATCAGTGTAAGAGTCACGAGAAAAGGCATTGAAAATATGGCTCAAGCTCAAAGTTCGCAACCGTTGCTAGCACACCAAACTTGACAATACTCGCGCAGTTCTCGACTAGATGCCCGCTTCCACTTTTATGAATAGCACTAAGAGAACTACTTCTTCAACGCAGAGTTAAATGTATGTAAATAATCAAGTGAACATCGTATGCATTTTAGATTAAATTGCTTTATTATTCTTTTAGTCAATCGGAACGATTGCAAAGACTGCTTGCTTTGGATATTCACCGCCCCTTGTAAGGAGAAGTGGAATTTCAAAAATATAAATTTTAAATATGTTGGAAGAAGTTTTAGCAAAACCGCGTAAGGATGCGAAGTCAACAACACCACCATCAACCGTTCAACCCTTTTCATTAACGATTCTATTCCATTCACTTGTCTATGGCTTACTGTTATCGCCAGATGATTGTAAATCGCCAAAGTATTTCTCTTTTCCTTCAAATATTTTATGTCTCAATTACTTGAATCCATATAAGCATTGACTGTATCGCTTAAATCTTTAGCAGTAAATTTTCTTCTTACCGTTGGCTTTGCATTTATGAACTGACGAATGATGGCTAAAGATATTATGAAGCGGTTAGCATATCTGCCCGATTAATTAAATTAAGTAGGTGGCGATGTTAAAAGCAATCGAGCGTGATTTCGATTACACGCACACAGCGATAACACTTTCAAGACAAGTATAACGTAGCAAAAACTGAGCATTAAACCATACGAATGTTTTCAAAGTAGACAATCGATGTGCGTCCTGTAAGACGTAATGGATTCGATTACTAGTTTAGTACACAATATGTGTATGAAATGTTTACAGATTTGCATAAATCTTTACAATATTTTCTTCAATCGATTTTAGCCAACAATCTTCGATTGTGTTTTTATTATTTATGAAACTCTGTACGGTATTAGTATTAAATTATTAAATAAGTTCAACAAGTTCTCGTTTGAGGCAAATTTGTTGATTTACTTGTGTTTATTGAATTCAGAGATAAGGAAAGCAATCATTACTTATAGCAGGAAATCAGTGGAATCGAATTTTCATATAGGTATGTTACGCCTTTGAGAGGGGGGTTTATTTGCGTGCATCGGAAGCACCGCAGACTGCGCACAGTCACAAAGAGCGGACGGACAAAGCCTAGTCTAACTAGTCGGCAGAACAACATATTATGCTCAACGCCAATCTGTACCGTACTATGGTCTCTATTCGTCCGCCTTTCTTTATCTGGTAACTCTTACCAGACGACTTATTAAGGCAGAAAAGGTAAATTTAATTGTGCTAGGATGCCATTACTAAGTTATGTTATTGTTACTGTAATACATTAGATTAGGATGTAAGAAATTTCCGTTCGCCTCTGTTCAGCATGAACAATGACATGGATCTCATCATTTAAGGCCGTCCCTTCGTTTTTCCACTGGCGGATGATAAATGTTTTGTAAAATTTTTTTCTAATCAATGTTCTTCTGTGTAGTACAAATCGGCCCTGCATTATAAAAAATTGTGATATTCTTCAAGATTGTCCGCATTATCATCTCAGGAAAATTAAGCAAAGTATTCGTCAACCAAAACAGAGAAAGAAAATTGTACACGACAGTGCGTCTTCCTTTTATCAAATCCCTTCCATACTTAAAGTGAACTGAGAGAAAGATAAATTACCATACTCTACAGCAAGGGCTAGGCGTGGCTAATTTGTTTCAGTTCTATAAAAGGTGCATGCACAGTTTTAGTGCTGTGCTTGTTCTAGCTTGTAAGTAATGGGACAAAAATCTATTCCTTCTTTGTTTTGGAAAACAGAGTTATTTTCAGTCTTCTATGGTTCATTTTTGATTGGATTTGATTGGACTGATGGACCGATTTGATCCATTTAGAATATGCCGAAGTGGGTTTGGAATTTGACACTGTCACATTTCTAAGGCTTTTTTCTGAGCGTTACTAGCTTTTCGATAAAGAACTTTCGATACTCTATAGCGCCGGGTGGCCCAAGTCAACTGTTTTCATTTTTGTGCAGATACTAAAGAATCGGCTGAAGATACTTGAACGTTTATCTACCTTAGTTTATTGGCAATGGGCAAAAATATGAATTTTTTTTTGCTTCTGAAAACGGAGGAAGTTTCCCAGCTTACGTTGTATTGTAAAAGCGGCCGATTTGGTCGATTTTGAATACTAACTTCTAACTACTAACTTTAATAATTTGGAAAATCCTGGCCTGGTATTTGAAGCAGGCATCCTATCTTTTGCCATCAGAAATTTATTTTCAAAAGAAAGACGAGTCGAGCAGACAGATGGACAGACACAGGTAGCGACATGCCTAGATAGATTAAGAAATCGATGCTTATAAAGAATATATATACAAAGTGTAAAAATGGAAAAATCTGCCACGCCCATGCTGTGAATTTATAGAATACGGAAATTTAGTTTTGTCATGTTTTCTTTAGTGTTTTTTTAGTATAGAGGTGATGGGTATGAAGCAAAAGACTTCGACCTCAGTCAAATGTAATTTTCTTAATTATTTTTTCAATACGTAATAATAGTAAGAACAAGCAATTATTTTGTTTCTATTACTATTTCATTACTATTGTTGTTTTCATTGTTATATATACAGGAAATAATTTTTCCTTTTGTTTCGATTTACTTGGAAAACTAAAACCACAGTACAATCAAATATTTGCGCCGAAGTTGTAATAGAAAACAAATTTTTCTCAAAATAAAAAATATATATGAGAATTTCTTTTATAAATTTTGCTAACAAAAATACCTACATTTTTTACTTCAAACTAAAGTACTTATAACTTACTTAAGCAACAAATTTCAGAAACAAAAAAAATATTTTTATTTATATTTGCATAATAGGCTTATATTCAATATAAGGATTACGTAATCATAACTTTTTGCTCACAGGAAGATATCTGCTAACGTTTACTAATTTTAAATCGATGTTTGCAGTATAATTATTTAAAAAAATTGGCAGCTGCAAGACCAAAACAAAAAGAAGAAAATAGGTGACTGAGCAGCAATTTTGATTCGGTCGCATTTTTTGTTTCTTGAGCCTTTTTTGCATTTTTATACCACACTTCAGTTGTGCTATAAGGGTATACTAAGTTTGTGTGAATGTGTGTGATTTACCATATGAAGGTTTAGTTTTCGTAGCAAAGATTATATGGGAAGAGATTTCATAGATACCCCAACATTCCAATCCAAAAATTTCACATAAATTTAATGAACTGCAAGAGTAGACGGATGGCTACGAGCGACTACCGGGGCTTCAAAGCTCAGTGCTGTAGCTAGCTGTGTCCATAGCTGTCGGTAACGGCATAACACCGATTGAGGACACAAACCCATTAATCCGAGACTATCTGCGTATATGCTACCCTTTCTTCACTTATTCTTCTTTCTAGCCTTCACCAGATTACACGAATAGGAGAAATACCCTGACCGATTGGTCATTCAAAAAAATAATTTAATGAATGTAAACTTTTTGGATTTTTCAAATGTGAATGATTTTTTTTTAACACCTTCGCTTCTCAATTACACTTTTTTAACCGCTTTATGTTACTATTTTTTTTATCAATCGTTTATCGACTAAAGTGTTTACCAATATTTTTTATACCCTACATCAGTGATGAATCAAAGGTATGATGGTATAAAGTTTGTACGAATGTATGCAGACCCACCTTCTAAGTTTTCCGCCTGTCTCTACATCTTGTTTTCTGGTGTTCAACCTAAAATTTGATACGTTGACGTCCCCACGTACCCAAGGAGAAATGCTATTGAAAATGCTCCAGATTGGACTACCATTTTGACCACTTCCCATGTAACACATTATTTTGAAGAGACGCTAAATGAATAACTCTAGCATGATGTACGATATTTAATGATGAATCATGGCTTGGCTTGCTATCCTCTTTTTGCTTGCTTATAATTACGTTACAAAAGCAATTTGTTTTTAGGACACAAAATACTGCGTGTAAATAGCTTCGCCATACGTGATGGTGTTTGTTTTCAGATAAATTTGCAATTATTCTTCAACGGGCTATCATCAGTGAAATGAAGTTTTTTATTAAGTTTAATTTAAAGCAAATTAAATGATATTTAAACAAGAAAGTTATATTAAGCAAGGGCCGAATCTCGCATACCCATCGCATAAATGCTTGGTGTAAGAAATCGGTTTTTTTCCAAATGTCATACTTCGTCGCATTCTACTCTCCAACTCATACCATTTGGTACCTATATCGAAGGTATTTGTAAGAAAATATCTATCCACTAAGTTGTGACGTCTAGCCCACAATTCATTGAGTATTAAACACACTTACCTTTCGCATTCTACTCAACTCTATTGTAACGAAAAAATTAGTTCATTACGTCGTGACATACGAGATATTTAATTTGCTTTAGCTTTTCCCTTTTCAGCTTAAGTTTAAGAAAAGCTTATCCACCGCGTCGCGGTGTCTGCCATTCCCATTTTAGAATTAACCCGTTTTTAGGCCATATTCATTTTAGAGTTAACCCGTTTTTAGGCAGATAATATATCTTCATTTGAGGAGTGCACAAAATAGTTTTCAACTTCTTTCTTCAATTTCTGGCTTGTTTCCCTTATGATAAATACGCATTAAACCTTAAACAAGTGAAAAAAAATAAAATTTAATCACTAGCAATTTTTTGTGGGCATGGCCGATTTTTCCGGCGTTGAATGTAAAGGGTAGAGTGTTTCGTAAAGTGAATGTGGAAATTATCAGCCTCCTAACTTCTGAGTAACCCAGAACTTTTTTTAAAGAAAGGCATTGTTGCGTTCAGTCACTGCGGCCTTGTGCTCTGACCAATTTAGCAAATTCTGCAAAATGAGGATACCCCTAATCTTCAGTGGTGGTTGTAAAAAATTCTTAAACAGATCAAGATTTGCTAAAGAACTCTTAGTATAAATTGTTGTAAACATTTATTTGTGCCCTTTGAACATTTGAACCTGCATTTGCAATGAAATAATTAAAAGAAAACAAAAATTTTTATTAAATTTCCTTTTTTCGTTACTCATGTTATACTGTTTTTGCGCACATTGCGATTGTATGCTTGCGGACAGCAGGACAAAATTATCACGTTAATGAATTAATTATCATCACTTGCGCCTCTTAGTGTCTAAGGCCTGTGGGATGACTGCCAGAAGCAGTCATGCTTGTTCAAGTGCTTATGTGTGTATGTGTCAACATCATGTGCAAAATGAGATATCATTGTGACTACCTTCGGTCATAATGTCTTCCTCTTCGCAAACGGCAATGCAACACAAGGTATTATTTCACTTACAGCACATATTCGGATTATTTCCCGTGCTTTTTAGCGGCATATATGCATATGCCAAAGTGCGTTTGTGTCGTCTTTGCAGCAAAATTCTTTGTACATAAATGGTCTAAGTAGGGCAGGGTAAACAGGACTACACTCATGTATATTTAAGTGGAATATTCCTTACATTGATTGTATTGAGTGTGTATCTACGCTGTGGACTTATGTAAAGCAACCTATTTCATTATCATATCCGAGCATAACATGTGAGCAATCATGCTTAGCATTTTCAATGACGAGAAACTTTATTTTTTAGCAAATAAGCGGCAATTGTTTCAGGAAGAGTTTTCGATAACTGAAAATTTC
>KK502495.1:846444-858478 GCA_000688735.1 Glossina austeni | reverse complement strand
AATAATAATAATAATAATAATAATAAATACACTCAGTTTACATGATTATATGAGTATTATTTATATGTATGAAAACAAGTGCAAAGACTAAGTAACTTTGACTAAATGTGTTCTTTTTTCGATAATCCTAACGATGTGTTTGCGCTGTACGTAGACTTTTTTGTGTTACTTTTTCCGATTGAAGCATATTTTATTTTCTCTTTTAACTTTTACTTAAGTCAAAAAAAATCTTGAATTGTTATTTAAGACAAGTTTTTGTTTCTTAAGACATATATTTTTCGATCCTCAACCCAGAAATGGTGTCTTTAATAAGAGAAATCTTAATTTTTCGAACTGTATGTAGACCTTATTGGGCTACTGCCGTATATTCACATCAGCTTCGACTTGATATACAAACAGTATATATACTGATGTCACCAGCGTTCATATTGCATTCTTGTATACGAAGCTTTGCCATTGAGGTTCAGCAGCTTGAAAAAATTATTTGCATGCTTGTCTACTTCTTCAAGCAATGTATCCGTAAAATAAATGATGAAAATTTAAAAAAAATTATGGAAAACAAAAATTATTAACCATTCAAGAATTTAACGTATTCTTCTGGTCGGAAGCGTCAACAAATTCATCTAAATTACGCTTTTATACGATTTTTTTTTTTCATTGCTCCTTATCGTACTTTCTGTCGTTTCTTTGAAGATTGACTTAGAAACAAAAATATATATTTATGGATGTTAACGCAATTTCACTAAATGTTGATTTTTGGGTTGGATTTCTTGAGTCAAAAAACTTTGACCTTTCATGCGATTCTAAGTGAATTTATCTATATCCTCAAAGTCCTATAGACTCAAAGTCCAAAATATGAAATTAAAAGAGATTTTCAAAGATATAAAGTCCATAACTCCATAAGTTGACAGTCGGACACAGCGTGCATGAGTATGATGAGTATGTACATCCTAAGGACGGCTTTTCAATTTTCCCCATGTGCAGATGTTAACGCATGATATATGTGACGCAAACGTTTTTTTTATAATTTGTCCTAAAATTTTTTATAGTATTTACAGAATATAAAAGCCTTCGGAACTCATAAGAATGGAGATGAAATTTATATTTATCGATATTTAAAATGTTTCGCACAAAAATACGGGAAGAAAACATGTGGATGTTAAATTTGAAAGTTAAATATTTTTAAATGATTAGAATATGAAAAACAAGTAAAAAAATTATATTCAATCGTGACCGAACCCCCATTTATAGACATCACCGTTACCTTAAAAAATATACTAATAAAAAGGAAAAGAACTGAATATTTGTACTCTCTATAATATTTGGCGGGCGCCAATATAGAATAAAATTTATATGATGTATGTAATATAGCTTATGAGTAGCAAGCGTTCGCAGCTTTTGTTGCATCGACATGTGGGCACGGCATATTTGTCCGTTGGGCGGGTAGAGTCATTGTCGAATTCTTTTGCATAGGCGATATCAATATTTTCGCGAACGGGGGAATGTTTACCACACATATTACACAGACGGACAGACGGACAGACGGACATGCTCAAATCGGCTAGGAATTTGATGCCGATCAGGAGTATATACACGTTTTAGTGTCTTTGAAGCTTTCTTCGGGGCTTTGTAAACCGCTTGATGCAATGAATGCGCTTCTTATCTTTCTGTGAGCGGTACAATAATAATATGATAAAAAACGTGGCTTTCCGACTGAAGAAGCAGCGGGATAATAATCATTATTTTTCGATTATTCAATTATCAATTTTTTGAACAAATAATTTTAGAAGAGCACAATGGTATTGAACTTTTTAACACGTGTCCTAAAAGTTAAGATCTGCAAATCTTCCCTAACGTATGACTTGTTTTTAAAGAATTTTCTGTTTCGATTTGTAACTACGAATGGGACATAGATTTTCATATACTGCGAAAAACTGCAGAATGTAAACTGAGTCCATTAAGTATAGAAGCATGCAAGCAAGCGGGCACAAAGGAAAATCAATTTATTCTTTGGGGTTCAAAAGGCACTTTGTGGATGATCTTCAACAAGGTAAAGAGTAAGATTGAATGTGAGAGTGTTTGGGAATTTCCATATTTTGCCGTTACTTTAACCTAAATTTTTTTTTTCTCAATTTCAGATTTCAATCGAGCGGTTTATTTAGTAATCTCGTGCTAAATATGTGAATCAATGAGGAAGACCGTCGTTGTTCATCAACACAATACATTGTCTTACGTACCGTTCAATTTAAAAGATTGTCTTCGCAATTCGCTGACACATTGACCGCATATTTTAACTTTCACTGAACCTCAAAAGCTTCCTATGCGGCAAGAACTTTTCCTTACGCGGGAAACATGAACGCATTTAGTAAGTGTAACTGTAATCTTTTATTTTATTTTCTTTTCTTTTTTTTTTGTCGCTCCCAACTTACAAACTTTTAGACTACTTGCACCATATGCGTAAGTTTTGCTTCTATATCTATGTTGTATGTTTAAATTTTGCATATTTTTACAGATCGAATATATTCGACAGATTCAGATTTTGAGCAAACTTCATAATAATTTGAAATGTGTCAAAAATGAAAAGAACAAAAACACACAAACACTAAAACTTATATCATTGCTTCGCTTAATAACGTTCGAGGTTCGGTGTATGTTGTTCATAGTATGTGGTTACCAGCAGCTCGTGTTAATTCACACAAATTTCCTTTTGCTGTTTTATCAGCAAACTCGTAAAGAATTCAATTAAAAATATAACACAAACAAGACAACTTTGCAAACGTGTGTGTAACAAATACGCAGTACTGTTAAATTGAAATCAGTACGTGCACAAATCATATTCATATGTATATGTGAATTTTAAAAGGGAAGCAGAATAACGCCTGGCGCTTGATGGGCGCTGATCTTTGTTTTTTTCTTGTAAAGTCTTTACCAAAGCAAAACTTTGATATTGTGACAAAATCTCTACGTAAGGTACGAAATATTCTCTTTGTATACACACATACATGCGAGACATTATCCTGCTTCCCTTTTAAAATTATTTCGTATGAAGTTCATGATGGTTATACTAATACGACGTCACAGCCGGAAGGGGCTGTATTTCGAGAAAATTGAATAAGCAAAACGTTCGCCACGAGATATTGACAAACTAGGTCAGCTTTAATGGTGGGCTCAAGTGTTGGAATAAAAGAATGAATCGCATGAATGATGACAGAACGTTTGGAAAGATAATTAATTACACGGCAAGTCGTTTTTTTATAGTTTATAGCGGCGGCAGGAATCTTTTTTCTTTTCAGTGCATCTGCCAAAGATTTAATTTCTTGTTGCCTCTGTATTAGTGATTTTTAATGGTTTTTCTTAGATGTACATCAATGCTCACATGGAAAATAAGAAAGAGGATTATAGCGGGGCATGGCCTATCATTAAATATCCTACACCACCACTTTTGCTTAACACTGTTATATTCATATAACGACTTTCCAGAATAAAGGGTGATATAGGAAGTAATCGGAAAAGTAATCTGATCCGAACCATTTTCAGTAGAATTCGTCCTTGGATCCAAAACAAGTCAAAATATCTCAAAAATTGCGACATGTATGCGAAACACAAGAAAACAAAACAGACAGGCGGTCGGTATAATACAGGGTGGGTCCATCTGTATGTTATACGTCCGCACTAACTTTGTTGACCCTTATACCACAAGTAGTTTAGGGTGTAAAATATCGTCATTTATTCACTGCCACCTTCTCATAATTATTTCTTATTTCGACTGCGACTGCGACTTCGATGATATTTGATTTATAACGAGGTTTATCTCTTCAAGTCCATTTTATAAACGTAGAGTGATAGCGCTAAAGCAACGATAAGATTTCAAAGCAAATTTCAAAATTCACTTAGCTTCACTTCACTTTTTAGAATTCACTTAGCATTATAAGTTGTTCAAGGCTTGAAGAATTGCATCCTAAACTAAAATTGCATTATAAAGCTAAGTATGGGTAGAATATAACACATGAAGCCATCTTGCCAGCAGCCCCTTGTAATAGGCACTCAAGCATAGTTTGGAAAGTGAGGTTTAGTTGCACAGTTACGGGAAGATTTCCGTTTTTGTTACTTTTACAACATCAAAATTTTCTAGGGGATATGTTGAGTTAAGCTTTTTATAAAACCGAATAAATAACAATTTTCCAAATGACGTTTTTTGAGACTTTAAAGCTGGTTAGTGTTTAAGTTACATTAACAACATTAACTCTGGGATGACAAAATGAAAAAAAGAATTTTTGTGGTTTGATTTAAATTAAAAGTGAAATTGAAAACAAAATCAAGTCATTTGACCAAGAGATGTATTACTCAGGCGATGGCCATTAATTGCCGCGACCACTAATTGCTTATCAGAAAACATGTTAAACGCCAAGCAATTGTCACAGCGTTTGACAATCATTTTCCATTTAACTCACTATGGAAACTGTCGTAAGCTGATGCAATTAAAATCCTTCAATGCTTTGATCTGATGTGCGTTTAAATTGCTAACGTTACCAGTTAAAGTAACTGTAATTGTATATATATTTATATGTACATACATATCAGTTTGCCATTAATTACTGCAAATTTAAAGATCGATGAAAAATAATAATAATCCAGTATTTGAAATTTTAAAATATTACAGCAAGGAAGGAGGAACGAGTCTTTATTTATCTATCATTCATGTTGGCGATGCGTTTTTAATCGTACAAAATATATTTTACGCTGCTATGCCGCCGAGAAAAAAAATATCTTAGTCTTCATTGTTCGTAACAGATACACATGTAATAATACATTAATTTTCTGACCCTATACCGTTTGCAATGTAAGAGGATATTAAGTGTGCGCAGATGTTTGCAACACCCAGAGAAACCTCCGTTAAGCTACGTCCGAATCACTTTCGGAATCGATTTGAGTGTGTCTTTCCATCTGTCCGTCTTGTTCTCTGGTGTTCAGTCTACATGGCGCAATTTTCGAGCTATTTTGATGAAATTTTGTTCACTGATGACCATTGACTCAAGGACGAATGCTGTTAAATATGTTTCGGATCGGTCCATGTTCCCGATCACTCCCCATACAAAGCCTGATTTTGAAAAGTCCTTATATGAATAACTATGGGGTGGTATTTTTTGTATTATTAAAATTGAGTTTTTTCGATCACGTGAGGGTTATGTAAGTTCGTGGCCGCAAGCAGCGTCGCCGGGATAGTTGACAGCGACGACACAGCCAGACCACTATACAAGTAGCTGTGATGTGGTAATACTCGGTGTAAATAGATGATTATAATACAGTATAAAGAAACTAGCAGACTTTCACAGGTAATAGTCCGTATTTCCTTCTGAATTCACGTCTCCCCGCCACTTCACTAATACCTAACTAAAGTTCAAGTAGATGCAATATATATACAAATTTAGAGGTTCGGTTCCCGAAGAGCCTCAAATTAAGGCAATTACTAAGTAAACCTTTAAAAAAAAGCATTTGTTGAGTTCATTTTAACGGGTTACTAATAAGTTTGAAAAATTTACATTTCGTATAATAATTGCACGTAAATTTATTAATTTTGTTTAAAGAAAATCACGTCTATTGTATGCAAAAATCATTCCTAACGAGGGAATCGAGGGACATGAGATCGCACAGAGCGGCCGCCTACCCAGGATCAGCCCTGTCTATATAGTTATATATACGCGTTCCGGTAAAAAAAAAAATTAGCGTTCCGGTAAAAAAAAATTAGCACAACACCACTGGTTGTGGGCGTGTTGTTTAAAAAGTTTGGGTCTTTTTCAAAGTCTTTTGCAGGTTTGTACGCAATACCCAGATACTACACAGTTGCGCAGGCGGAGTAATGGAACGGACATGCTTAGGTGTATTCCGAATTTGAAATTGACCAAGAGCTCATAGGTTTCTGAAATCTTTTTCCTGTGCGAAGTAAAAAAATGAAATTAGAACACACTGTAATATTGGGGAATTTTGACCATTTTTGTACAGGTACTACAACATCGCCCCTAGAATATATGTTTAAATTTTTGCAGATTTATTCGTTGAAGTTTACGTATAATGAGCAAACAACAATTTTTTATTTCTTTCGAAGAACAGAGGTGTTCTCAGCTTACGTGGTACTGTAGGCATATCCATCGACTGATTTAGCCTACTTTCAAGGCCAACCTGCGTGCAAGAACTTCCAATGCCTTTGCAATATTTCACGTCGAACGCTTCACTCTGGTTTCCTACCGGCATTACAGAGACGGACAGACGACCAGACGTATATGCTTAAATTGATTCGAGAGAACTTGAGCCTGACTTAGACCTTGAAAACTTTGTGGGTTCTCTGAGGCTTCCGTCCGGTCGTTGCAAACTTATTGAGAAAATGAATATACTCCTTATCCTTCGGNAAAAAAAATTAAATGTATTTTCAAAGAAATTTAGTGCTCAGTTCGTTTCCTCTTTACTCATGAATTTTAATTGATGATTATGCAAGCAGGTGCATTTCAAGAAAAATATCTTAAAATGAAAAGCCAACAGCCAAGTTCCTCAGTTGCAAAACTTTATGTGAACGCATACGCTATATATTTTTGTTTTAAATAATTCACTTGTGTTTGCACGCATATATTTACGTGCGATATTAACAAAAAGTAAAACTTTTTCTAGTCTTAATGTTAATAACACACAACTTTTTTCATTTACTCCATTTGTTACTAAAATAAACATATTAAGTTAAACTAGTGAGAGAGAGTCACTAGAAGGTATTTGAAGCGCATGTGTGGATGTATATAATTCTAGTAACCGAAGTGTAACGATTGATTCTCCCTCTAAACAATTATTTTATGTTAGTATCTACCTCGAACGCAATGTTCAATCCGAGACTGACAGATGTCATTATTAAGCAATTTTCAACAGTCGGTGAGTAGATGGTAGACAGCGTATTAAGTTTACTGGATTTCGACAGTAAAACTTCAGATTTGTACGTTTAATCCAAGAAACTAGAGTACCGCATCTTTGTGTTTCGTCACACGCGAGCTAGCTCGACAACGAAAGCAGTAAAGCGAACCCTGTTCTTAGTGGTGGGGAAACTTTGAAAGTCCATAAATTCATTCTAAAAGCTCGGATAACTTAAAAACATTCGTTGAGCTTCTAAGAAGCCGCGCGCGGAAAACATTTCTTTTGTAAAAGGATTGGATTTTTTTTTATTATTCATTTTGTTTGATGACTCACTGTCCGTGCGCATGTCGTACACTATTACATTCTAGATCACGAATGCAAGTGATCTCTTAGTTGGTTAGTTTTTGCGCTCACATAGGCGACTGTTCTGCTTCGCTTTTTATTTCCTTTAACTAACAAACTCTTCTAATTTTGCGATTCAATTAAATACACTTCTGGCTTGCTTTTTTTCTTGGATCAAAGCTCTTCGAACGCAAGCAAATTTTCTGAATATTAGGGGACAGAGTAATAATATTATGTCAGTTAAAGCGATGTGATAAAAAATGTTGTTGTAATTGAATTTCTAAACGTATATTTACTTCAAGGCAGAGGTCGCTCCACAATGCATTGCTAATCGTATTGATCGTGAATGCAGACGGGTGTAGGGACCGTGCTTATAAGAAAAAAACACTTAAGTAACTCAATGTCACTCGTTTATCCTGGACGACTAATTATTGATTCCCTTAATCACTTACAAGGGATGAGTGAGGAAGAATAGCTTGAGAGCGTAGTATTCTCCTAGCCTGGGAATATAGAAATTATTGATTCCCTTAATCACATNTTCACGTCGAACGCTTCACTCTGGTTTCCTACCGGCATTACAGAGACGGACAGACGACCAGATGTATATGCTTAAATTGATTCGAGAGAACTTGAGCCTGACTTAGACCTTGAAAACTTTGTGGGTTCTCTGAGGCTTCCGTCCGGTCGTTGCAAACTTATTGAGAAAATGAATATACTCTTCATCGTTCGGTGAAGGGTATAAAAATACACTTCACACCTCATATTATTACTGGTTAAAAGTGTATTAGCAGACACTAACGGTTTCATTTCTTAGAATTTAACAAAGCTTTCCTTGTCTGAGATTCAATTAGTCAATCTTGTCTTCAATATTTTGATAGCCATTAAGATCTTATTTTTGTTTCCAAGCACAGCAACCATAACATTTTTAATTTCAGCTGAACACGAAAGCGCTATTGACTATTAGATAAGTTCAATAAATTTTCCCCCATAAATTTTGATTTACGATTTGAAAAAGATGTTTATTTACAAGCTTCTGTTGTTTGAAAAAAAAGCAATTTTTTTGTTGTTGGAACTGCACAACCGTGGAGCACTCAAACAATAACTATATGTTTAACTCCGCAAACAAAGGAATGCCATATAGTCGCTAGGAGCCTGCCTCTACCGATTTGTATTATATTTGCGTTGTCCGTCGGTATCCTATAAATTTAATGGCCAGAGTTGCCAGCTGATCGGCTTCCCATATAACAAGTACGAGCTAACCAGAACACTTTCGGTGTGCTCCGGCTTTCCGACTGAGTATTAAAGTTTATCAACTGAGAAAAAAGTATTAGACAAAAATGAGGACCGACAGCGATATTTGCAGCGACAGCGATCATATAAAACACACGCTTGTTGCCTGTAGGGAAAATTTGCATTCACTGACCACATAAAAGACCGAATATGTCAAATATATATATATATATATAATATATATATATATATATATATATATCATTAATCAGTATTAAATTTTGAATTGATCTATCCGTCTGTCCATTTGCGTTATGGCCGTGGCAAACTTTGTTATGAGCACAAAAGTGAAGATATAGCATTTTTCCAAGTTTGGTAACTACTTGGGAAGCGCGTACACAGAGTTTCGTTTAAAAAAAGAACCCTAAGTCGGCTAAAGGATATGTTTACTGTAAAACATGAAATCAAAAGCAAAAAAAAAAAGAAGTTGAGTAAACTATAACACAAAGGCAATACAAATTTCTGCGGAAATACAGAAATTCTAAAAAATCAACCGCGTCTACCCAATAGAATATTTATGTTTAGATTACTAGAATTTTTTCGTTCTTTTGCCTTAGCGTTCATTTGTAAGATAGAGTTAATGGATAGGGTTTAAAATATTCGCTCGCAGTTGAATATAATTTTCTCACTTATTTCCCTTAACTATGTGAGGCTTATCTGATAATTTACACAGTCGCGTCTTTGTGATAATTAGTGCAATGAAATTTGTATTTATATAAATCAGTTTTAATTAATTTTTATCAGCTCATAATTCTTTAAAAAATCTGAAATTCAAATGAAATGTGGTGCAAACGTAGAAAAATATAAAAAAGGTGTACAAAAAAATTCCTTCTGGTCTTAAATAAAATTCTACTTTATTTAATATGTAATTGTTTTGTTATATAATCGTTATATTACTTTCCTATTTATTGGGTAGCTTATGAATGCCTCGCGGTAGGAAGTTACAAATTTGGAAGCGAAATAGCCATCGATCTGTTTTTCGCACATCTTCAACTTCGGTGAACCGCTGACTTGAGAAATAGGACTACCACGATCTGAATGGGCGGTAGTCGGAAAGGGCCAGGTCTGAGGCATATGGGCGGAGTGATAAAACTTCCCAGCCCAAGCTGGAAATTACTTTTCTTGTTAGAAATGGACGGACATTTGCGAATTTCATCAACATTTTTTTGGGCCAAATTTCGCAAACCACTTTCTAGGTTACTAGGTTTCGTGAATAAAGCCGTTTTTACTTCAAGTTAACCGTAATCATCTCCACAGTTTGACTTCTTCACTTTTCACTTTTCTCACTTTTAGTCCAGTTAAATACAGAAAAAAAAGGCGGTGCCATAAATAACATTCCCCTCTTTCTAATACTGTGATCCACACTGGACGACAGCTTGTAAACAAGTGAAACTTACATCGTTTAACCGTCAATATCTAAATTGTCTATTGACTGAAATTTCGGAAAAATTGAACGCGTTAAGTATGTTTTATGACGCAACCAATTTTAACGGAACGAATTTATTTTTGTACACCTAACATATTACAGTGCAACACGACGTATATAACCATTCATTCATTGCAATTTTTCATTTGATTTATTTTTTTCCTTTTTGTTTTTTAAACAATGAAGCGCAACCGTCATAAATGTAACTCAAAATAATTCAGTTATAATTACCGTCGCGATGACAGCGCTTCAACAACTCGTTCATATACAGCTGTGAAAACAAAACTACTAATAAATTAAAACAAAGAACTTCTCCTCTCATCGTTAGGTATGATGACAATATATAAGGATATAATATTATGATATGATGTCCTATTACCGTAAAGAGAAACTTTCCAGCTGTTTACAATCGGCATTTAATAAAAACGCGTATTCAATTAACTATTACGTTGTTGAAGTTGTTGACGATAGCGTCATAATGCATTTTTAGAGTAGTTTGTAGAGATAATAATTTTTTTTTTTTTTTGCAGATTTCATTCAACGCTATTCAATGCTATACGAACATCACAATACGTGGGTCTTTAAAGATAGATAATTGATGACAAGCACAGGTAGCTAATATAACCAAAACTTGGATGGAATGTTTAAAATGCCATAGAAATTTAGTTTTATGCAAAAAGTCATACAAACGCGTCACAGAAGAAAATAATATGTCACTACATAGCACTTAAGCATAGCTTCAATTTGCTGTTGCTTCCAGGTAGTACTGTAGGTTCAAAGCAAATTCCCTCTACAGTGCCACGGCGAACAGTTTTCCTTTTCTGTTTTTGTGCAGGAGCTTACAACAAATAGGGCTCGTATCCAATGGAATAATGGGCAAATTGCAGTTTCAAGCGCAAAATAGGAAAAGTGTTGTGTATCTGCCATGAGAAACTAACCTCACGTGGTCTGAAGATTTGTTTGCTTTGTAGCAAATCAAAATATATCACAGACTCAAAGTTGTAATTTTTAGAGAGGACACTGTTTTTAAAAAGTTTCAAGCTATTTTTCTAGGCAATTTGCATTCTGGTTATTTGTTAAGCTCTGGGAAGACCGCATGATACCCATTTCCTGGTGTGTTCTTACTAAATGCCTGTTAACGCCAATTTTCTTTATTATTATTAAGGTTATATAGCGAAGGAAATTTTCTATAAGCGGAATTTTTAAGGGACGAAACTGGAGAATTTCGGCAGACACTTTTGTAGAAAAAACATCCCTGAAATGGTTTTCTAATTACAGAGTTGCGAGATCGACTCAGCTTTCTCTCAAGCTGGGTAAGTTACGTTTGCAATAAGAACTTGAAACTCAGCTCAGCGCAATCGGCGACTTCACTTTCGTTGATTTATTTGTAGACCTGAAGAAGACTCTAAGGAGCCATGAATTTGGTTGTATAGTTAAAAGTAATTTAGTAGCTTACAAGAAATAACTAAGAAATGTAAATATGCAGACTTATAGGACAACTCAGTAGTGATAAGTTGCTGATAGTAACCGAATAGAAGAATATTTTCATAAAATTCGACCATACATATTTATAAATTTCATAGAATTAAGTGCCATTATCCTTGATTGTAAACCCTTCGGTGTATGTATTGATTTGTACTTGAAAACACATTGAAAACAAGCAAAAAAGTTAGAATGGGCAAAGACCGTCTATTAAATGCCCTGCATAAGTTACACCACATAATGACTTTCAAAATGAGGCGCCATATGAGAAGTGGCCAGAAAAGAGATCCGATGGGAATGGGAGCCCTTGGGTTGAAAGGCGTCGATGTATTAAATAAAAATATCGCAAAAATTGCGCCCTATAGCTTGACTACAAGAATACATGACGGACAGCCGGAGAAATGTGCAAACAACAACAAAAAACAAAAGAAAACAAGACGGACAGACGGACAGACAATCTTAAATGGATTCAGAAAGTGACTTTGAATCGATCAGTATAACAGGAAGTGGGTCCATTTTCAGCCCTTTTAGGTTGCATCCAACACAAAACAAAAGAAACGAGGACGGACAGACGGACAGACAATCTTAAATGGATTCAGAAAG
>KK502495.1:795576-824496 GCA_000688735.1 Glossina austeni | reverse complement strand
ATTTATATATATATAAATTTTCCTTTATTTTTTGTGAGTGCAACTGGATTAGCCAGGCTGTACAAATGAAAGCCAAGCCAAGCACACCATCACAAATTATCGGTGAAGAGAAAGCATTTTTCTTCCAGGTCGCTATAACAATCAAAAGGTTTTAACAAGCAAAATTTACATATACATATGAATGCACATTTACATTCAAGCTAACTGCCAACTTTATTAAGGCTCAAACAAAGAACTTCGTATTTGCATTGAACCTTTGTTACTCAATTCAGTAAATCATCTGTTGTTGATTTGCTGACTCACAGAAGAATAAGAAGAAAAGGAATAATTAATCGAACAAACACAACAATTATATGAAACAGCAGCACAGGCAGTTCTCTCATGAGAGCCATCGAATGGATAGTCAGAACGAAGGAAGAATTTTTTTCCATTTACTCTTCTAACTGCCTACCAAGTCAAGCTGATGTCCAAATTCCAAAAAGCATCAGAAAAAGCAAGAGAAGAACGACAGCCAGAATCTTCTACAAGCTCCTCATCAATATCAACAGCAAGTAATAACTGAGTCCGGTAATATCATATTATTATTATTCTTAATGCTCGTAACATCTTAATAATCACAATTATTAGGTCCTCCACTCTAAGGTGGACGTATACTCATATTGTTTTTTTCATAATCTGTGTAACAGCCACGAGGAAACTTCAGAGACCCTATAAAGTATATATATTCTTGATCAGCGTGAAATTTTGGATTGATTTAACCATGTCTGTCCGTCAGTCCGGGTAGTGTGTAATGCTTTGTTGTTGGCACTCTCTTGATCGCAAATATTAAGATATCGACTTCAAATTTGGTAGAAACATTGGAATTTTTCTCACGCAGGTTGCCATTGAAAATGGGCCAAAATGGTTACAGCAGGAGCACGCAGTGGATCATAAACTGAACGCAACTCTGTTTTTCCTAACAAAAATTTGTGGGTTTTTGCTCGTTATTCAGAAATTATAAAACTTAGAAGAATGTAATTTTCCACGTTTGCTTTGCGAAACACTCTACTCTTTGCTTGCAAAAATGGGAAAAATTAGATTAAATGATCTTATTTCACTTTTTTGAGGAATGTTTAAAATTATTAAGTACATTCTTGAAATGAAGATTTATTACCTGCCCAAAAATGGGTTAATTCTACATTGAATATGGTAGACATCGCGACTTGGTGGATTAATTTTTCTTAATAATACCAGCGATATGGGTATCAAATAAAAGAATTTGGGGAGTAGAGTGCGAAGAGCATAGCGGTGAGTGTGCGAATGTGCATTCGGACCCTGCCAAATATAACTTTCTTACTTGTTAGAATTTGAATACGTAGAAAAGTAAGAAAAAGAGAAGGAGACTCATTTAAATAAAATTAAATAAGGCGGTATTGCAAAAAGAATACAAATTAATGCAAATCGGATGGAGGAGGGGATTTAAGCAGGGAGGTAGGCAATCCGTGGGAAAATATTGGGAGGCTAAAATAAGGAAAGAAGAAAAGAAACACTTAGTATTCTGTAATACCCTGCATATGAATTCTCTTTGAAGTTAAAAATGTTTGAAAATGTGATTTGCTTTATATTCTATACAACTACAAAATTATGCAAAATCTATCTATCCGTTTATTATACGGATTGATTCAGAATTTAAACGCGTGTTGTCTGTGTATGTATAATTGTGTTCAGTCTATCGGTGTCCATTTGTGCGAATTCTTGGGGAATGTTGATACACGAATATGTTTAGGATCAAGCCCGAACACTATTGGATAAGGACTGAATCGGACTCTTTTTATAACCATTTTCTATATAACGTGTTATTTTGGAAAAATCAAAACCTTAAGCCTTGCAGCTGCGGTAAATTCTGCGTAATGAACAAACACATGCAATTCTTTTGTATTTTGAAGAGCTGTTCTTTATTATGTACCGTAGACATATACTTTAATTGGAAATATTTAATGAAAACGATTACATTGGCATACTGTGCGCCGTAAAAGCAGTTTTACATATGTCATATATATATATATATAGCAGTCTTACATAATAAGAATTTGAATGTGAAATTCAGGATGCATTTCCTTATGAATAAACCTCTATATACGTTTGTAATAAGATTTAAATTTAAAAATATTATAGTCGGGTAGTACCTAATACGATTTTTCATTTGTGTTTAAAATTGTACAAATCTACACTATGTCCAAATACTATTACTCAGCGGTTTTGTCGAGAACTCTTGAAAATAGCAAATAACGGCTTTTTTGAAATAAGGCACTGAGAGTAGTCGGTAAAAAAAAGATTCATTCATGGGTCAAAATATATCAGTGTACTGAATGTCCTCAGAGCATCTCAAAAAAGCTTACTCACAAATATACGTAGACAGATGTCATACGGACAGAGAACCTAAGGTCGATTTAGAGAATGATTGTGAGTCAATCGCGTAGTCGCATGTGGATCGATCTTAAGTTGAGCGTTAAATACATCTACACAAATTTAGCACACCCTTTACCGCGCTGTATGAAGGGGGGTAGTAAATATAAAAATGGTAAGAGCAGAATAGTAAATTCCGCCAAAACATTTCAAAATTTGTGATCTGTAATTATTAGCAACCAAAAATACTTTAGATTCAAAAACCGTATTAGTTCGCACAACAAAATGTGGATCTACCTCAAGTAAGTCTACATGGTACACCCGTTTGGAGAAATTTATTTAAAGCCAATGTATTAACTGATCTTTGTAGAAAAATCGTCTTTTCAAACATTTTAAGCTTCAAAAAGAATTCATACGTAGTATATAACAGTGTTATTTGTCACCCTTTATATCTGCCTGTCAAAGTGCGCACACGGAACTTTAGCCTTTTACTAAGAACTGGATTCAAATATTTAATAGTCAGGTTAAAAACTATTAAGATCATCCGTCTAATGTCCATTAAGCACCATCCATCATACTAATTACAATAGCACTACAAAAAATGATTACCTTATTTAATTTTATTTAACTAGGAAGAAAAATTTTATATAAAAGTTTTTGTTTCTGCTTTAAAAGGTACAGAAATTTTAAAAATATTTATTTTTAATTTGAATATTCATTTCCTTTTATTTTTATCCTCGTACATAAGCAAAACCTTACTTATATGAAAAAAGAAATCAATCGAAACCAACGTCAAACGACCATAAAACAAAGCAAACATATATATGTTAACAAAATTTGCTTATGATTTCACTTTCTCAACCTTTCGGCGGTTATTAACATTAAATCATTAAATAAAAGTTGACAACACTGCTACAGTGTATAACTAACAGTAAAAATGCTGTTTATTAAATTGTAAATATAAAGTTTGTAAGCTGGCAATGCTCGATCGCATTAGTAAATTTTTCATTACAATACGCGGCGAAACATGCGGCGGTCAAATATTTTATATCGCAATAAATCGCTAAATAACAGTGAAATTTAATCTTAATTCTTTAAAAAAATATTAAAATTAATTTTTTAATGTATTTAGTGTTTTGCTTATCAAGATTGCAAGAGAAAAAGAAGAGAATTTCGTATGCAAAAATTCTTTTACCCGGAGCCATCGCGGCGATCAATTCGGATGCGTTCGTACGGTTAATTCGGGTTTGGAAGAAAAAATTCAAACTTGAAGCTTGCAAACAATTGAATTGAAATCATTTTAAGGCGCATATAAAAAAAATTAAGTATTATTATAATCAAAATATGTTCTCTTATTCCACTGTGTGTTTATGTGTGTTTGTAGTGTGTGCTTGCATTGTGAAAATAATTGTAAATAAATTTATTTTTAATAGCTAGAGAATTCGAGGGATATTAAAATTGAGAGAATGCGCTACTTTCTTTTTATTTCCTTTGATTTCTCGTATGTCCTTTTGCTTAACAGCAAAGTAATTTGTTATCCGAATAACGAACGACTCGGGTTTTGTTCAAAGTGCTTGCATAAAACAGCAGTGAGTTTCCCTTTGTCATATAGTTTGCTTAACATTCGGCTGCACTTCCCTATGTTCAATTAACTTCAAACTAAAGGTAAGTGCCATCCATTGTCTATATGCATTAGAAAACCATGTCATTTCTGAAAACATTTTTACAACATTGTTTCAAAACTTTTTTAACGATATAAATGCATAAACATTTTTCATAAATAGAATTAATGAACTGTACGGTAAGTTAGAAGCAAGTCTTGCAATAACCAGAAAAGACTTCGGTTTGAATAAATGGCGGTTTTGATCGTTCTTTCTTTCTAGGAGTCGCGTGTTTTTTGGTACATATACTATTTCATGTTTGTAAGGCAATGAATGACCCATGGATTATGTGTAATGACTTATTTGCCAATTCAAAAGTTCACAGTTTAATTTATTTTCATTCCTAAGTACATATCTCTTCTTTACTTTTCAGTACATCAAAAGAAATACTAAAAAGGACAGGTATTACTAACTGAAATTTTATTTCCCCTGAGGTAATGCGATATGAAATATATAACATGCAAGTACTCACGCAACGGGGAATTCCTACATTGTAGACCACATGTGCCTAGATCCCATGTCTAGGGTGATTAATATTGTTATGATTGTATGAATGAAGTAATAATTACGTCTACAAAATTTTGTCTAACGTAGTTCCAATAGTTGCTTCTCCTCCTCCTCCTTTCGATTAAGGTAAAAGCTTGTCATCTCACCCAAAAATTCATTTGTTATGAAAAGGTCTGAGAATATAAAATTCTCCCCTTGAAGCTGTTATTGAAATGATCTTTCGTTGTATTATTATATGTGCTCCAGAATCCGTCAAGTGTGTTTATGTTTTTCGTTGTGTTACATTAAATGTGTGTGTGTTTTGTGCCTGGAGGATTCTATCTTAGCGCAATCAGCAGCATATTTGTGTGTATACCGTTGTGTACTCTTTCTTATCTGGTCTTTTTTTTATATCCATGCTTTAACAGTCAAGAAAAATTATTAAACCATAAAAAACTTCTCTTTGATCAAAACAAAAGCAGGACAAAGGTTGTTAAATTCTTTCAAGGAGCAGCTTATATCAGTCCTATTTGGCCAATTCCAAAAGTGTGGAGTGTAGCGTACTATTCGTGAAGTAAGTGTTTGATGTGATGTTAGCCTCCATAATGGTCAGTTTTAACCAGTCCAAAGGCGCGACTTTAATGGTGTTATCGATTTTTATTTTGTAAATTTTGGCTCTGGATAGTCGATTTTGTATAGACATGTAGACAGCCGGACCAGTACCGGAACGCCTGCAATCGCCCCTCGGAAGGGATGTTTTTAACAGTGTTATCGTTCTTCTTCTTTTTGGCTCCCTTTCAATTACTTTGTATGGCGCATCAGATGGTTGCTTTCGACTTCTCTTATCTATGGATAAAAAGAAAATTCGCAGACTTTTAATTCTTTTACAATTAATTTCTAAGATGATTAATAGACGACCGAATACTTTTGATATATTCATAATTTTTATTCAATATTCCTAAACAATGGGTACTAGAAGAGGACACGAAACGTTATTTAAGGAACCGTAAATTCTGTCGCTAGATCTTTTCAGTGCGTGTTACTTTAATGTATTGTTTATAGATTGTCCTGAAATTCTAAATTAAGTACTGGAGCTTTTATTAGCTTCATTCTAAATGTCTGTCTTTCTTGCCTTTTTTTCAATCTTTAGGTTAAGAGTCGTTGATGTGCTTTATAATCAGTGATAACCATATATTGTCATGCATCCAATATATGTCTAAAATGTTTAACACTAATATAAATTCGTAGAATTTCCTGGTCAAATATACTATACTTAACATCGCACGGACGAAGTTTCTTTGAAAAGAAAGCCAACGGTTATGATACCCATTTATCGATTGCTGTAGAAAATCTGTCGACTGACGCATTTGAAGTATCATCTGTTAAAGATAAGCGAAAGTTTAGTTAACCGACCGAATCAGGTGCTGCGATAAAATGGAACGAACATAACCTGAATTCTTGATCGATAACCTTTTCAACGGAGTCTCCTTGGCAAAAATTTGTTTCGTACTTCGAAAATTTGTTCCGCACGAACTAATCATGTGGCAATGTTCCGCAGGTCAGTGTGACCAAACCTTTTAATTTTTTCTTTGCACTTGGCTTGGTCTCAGTTGCTTTTCAAACTTTGCTGTGTTATGAGCAAACATATAAGTAGAGCAATTTCAAAGTATCAAAAAAAAATAGTTTCCAAGGAAACTTTACAAATATGATACATCGCTAGAAAGGTTATCGATCGAGGATTCAGGTGATCTTAGTTTTATTTTTTCGCAGTGTTTGGTTTGGTCACCGTGCTCAAGTAAACTTTCACTTTTCCATCTCGTATTTGGTATAATTATATATCTATTTTTAAAAAAATTCTCGAAAATTTCTTTTATTTACTATATTTTGATCTAAATCCGTCCAAGACTTCGTTTAACAGAACTCTGTAAAAATTTTTGGTTTGTGCCTTTGCTTGTTAAATTTGATTATAACTTTACAAGCTTTCATTTTATGCTTGTGGAATGTTATCTTAGCAATGGCGTGCTTGTTGTAGCGTATTTGTCTGTGATGGGTGTTTTGAGTATAGCAGAATGGAAAATTTCCGTTTTCATTGTACATTACATTTACTATTTACTATTAGGTTTTTAAACTGTTGTATCTTTTATTAAAAAAAAAAAAAGGATTCGAGATCAGTGCTTCCTTTGCTGCCGAAATATGGAGTATGAGTTGACAATGACTTTCATATTCTGTTTGTATTGCCTGTAAACATCTCACAACATGTTTCGCAAAGTCCACAAAGTTTTGATTAGTGCAAAATTCTATCCGACTTTTTGACCGTCAACCAGCTCCCATCTGTTATCGGCTCATTGCTAAAATTGTTTCATATGTAAGGGTCACTAACTTTGGTGGTTTTTCCTTGACAAATTTTTTTGCATGAGTGGAAATATAATGGTGTCAAAGTAATAGAATAATAAAACAATTAAACGTCTCGTCGAATTTTTCAAAAATATTAATTTCTGCGAAATTGGTAAGTCTTTGTATGAAAAATTCAATTTACGACGAAAAAATATAAAAAATCTCAAAAGGACGCGAAAGAATGCTACCAAAAATATATATTGGAAAGAGTTCGTATGAAAAAAATGAAAAGTGTTGGAGTTGTGGTGCTTGCCGTCTGCAAAGATTGCATTTCTCCTTAAACGTGTTTATAGTTTTAATGTGTGCTGTAGACTTGATTTTGTATTATAAAAATTTTTTTTTAAAAAAAACGAGCGCTTGCTCGTTCAAACATTCTTCTTCATTCTCAGACGGAAAAAGCAGTAAAAATATATAATTAAGTAGCCAAGTTCCTAATCGGCACCAAAAACTCTATTTCGAAAAATTTTATATTTTTTATCAGAAGCATTGACAGCTTTCGAATCGATCCCAACCTGATATTCGATCAAGGATCGTCCTACGGCAATTACGCAGATAAATTTTTACTGCATAAAACACTTCCTTAAGACATTTCTGACGATAACAGAGGAATTAAAAATCAACAGATTAGATACTAGACTAAGAGATATTTCTTGCTGAGTGCGTGAGAAAGGAGCAGGAAATTTCAAGTGAAAAATTTTCTTGGGAGTAGTGTTTTTTTACATAGTCTAAGACGTTGGAAGCATCCATTAAGCTAATGAAAAAAAAGTTATTCTGAAAAGTTCATAGTGGCGACTCATCTTAAATCAAACCAATGCAATTTCCAATGGAAAAGCCCGTCTACTAAATACTCTACACCTCTTGGCCTAATGCAATTCTTTATTTAATTTCGTAACAAACTACCAAAATTTGTATCTTGTTTCCATATTTTCATGGCATTGAGACCAAAACGAGAACTGGTGTGGACGTTAAGCAAAATGACGGTAATTCTTAACAAAAGTATTGTTGCTCTTCACCTGCTTTTCTCATAAAATACCAAAAACTAATCTCTGTTGCCATTTAAAGATTCATGGAACCTCTTTAATGCCATGGAGTGCATTAAAAAAAACGTATATATATTTAGGTTGTCCAAATGTGCTATGGTCAACTCTTATACTAAGTTCTGGTTATGGACTAAATTTCGCCTTAAAATATTAAAAATTAGACTTTTTTGTCATCTAACGGTTTGCTTTTCATGAAAGAGTGGAAAGTAGAAAACTCAAAAGCTCGATCCAAATTTTTCACTTTCATTAATATTACGGATATACTAACACACAGCAAGTTTTTCCGAGAAATTTTAAAACTTTTTTTGAAATTGTAAAATGGATAAAAGTCCGTTAGCGTAGGGAACATTTCTTAACATTTACGGTGTATCGGCTGAACTTAAGAATCGCGGACGGACCGATAGATTTAGAGATTAATACTAATTCTGTTGGTGTTATCTACATTCGCTCATACGTGAAATACCTTACAGCACATCTGGTGTGTAGGTGTAGACCGAATATTCAATTTTAGAAACCATATCTTTCTGTCTGATATATTTTTTTGTATACAAATTTAACTTTTTAAATATTCAATTAAAAATATGTAACATTGTAGACAACAAATTTGCAAACAAGCATTTATTTATACCGTCCGTGCGTACTTTTGTTATCAGCCATCAAATGTAGTCTGCAAAGTTCTGACATAATTCTAAAGCCAATAAATAAACATTTTATCTATTGCACATTATTTATGCAAAACAAAAGTAACAACCACGAAAACAATAACAACACTCTGAATGTAATCCCAGATACGAGCTTCATTTTAAATTGAATTTTTCTGCTCTTTACTAAAATGTATAGGATGCTTAGGTTTACCATTCCTTTTGCAACATCTACGTGATGGCAAAAGAAGTCATATAAACGATAAACCCATTCTTCGCGCTTTTATATTCCGTTGCCTCATGAACCTCTTATGACGTAGAAATACACGTTGTCTTATTAGCTATGCGTTATCCGGCCAAAGCCCAATCGATAAATGCTTGTTTGTGTAGTCACACAACTCTAGTCACAACTCTCTCTCCGTTCATTGCAATTTCTTTGCGTCGTTGGTCCGTCGTGAACATTTCAAGAGTCGCGTATCGAGTCACAATTTTTCAGAAGACTTGTCAGTGTGATTAATACCGATCGTAAACTTGGGGTAAGTTTGAGCGAAGGTTTTGAAAAAAAATTCCAATTGTTTTATAATTAAATTGTGGACTTTGGTTAACAGGAAATGAGGAAATAATCTTTATTAACACAATTTGGATTCTTGTTCTTCTTTTCGATTAACTTTCTAGTTGTACAATCTATGCATATATGGGGTCATTTCTTATTCTTGACTAATCAGGCGCGTCTATTTCCATTCGGATCGCCGCCTTTTCGATAATCCATCCCTATGTCTTTCAGTAAGTCCTTAAGACACATTTGTGCATCAACAAACTGATCTCTGCTATCTGAGCTCTCTTATCCAACCCTTTCCTCCTAATATATTTCTTCTTTCTTTGTGTCTGACTTCGTTACACAGCTTAGTATAGAAAACTGATATCAGAAAAAATGTTACCGGTACTCAATTATGCCACTGTATGCGGTAAAGGGAAGCGATGTAAAATATAAAAAATAAAGCTGCTGCGTGTGTTTGGGTGGCCCAAGCTACTATCTAAGTTTCACTATGGTTGACCCCGAGAAGCATCCGCGATTACAGAAAAGTCAAAGTTGTTTTATTAAGTCAACAATTAATGTTGAATGAATGATCGCAAACTTGATTCAGGTGGTTATCCCTATAAACCTATTTGCGCGTGCAAAACTTAAGTTTTTTGGTAGACTTAACACTTAATGGGAAATTCTAAGCTCAAAGATCGATCTGCACTAACTCCGTGGCAAAGCGTTAAAGGGAAATCCCAAAATTAAAATTTTTCTTGACTTTTTAATACCTTTGCTAACCCTAATCTGGGCACAAAGATGCTTTGAGGAACTATGCATACTACGCATGCAAAACCAATCATCAAACACTCTGACTGTAACGAAGCTTGCGTAATGTTTACTTCCCGCAGAAATTGTGCTCAACCTGGTGTCGCTTGGGTAGAATATGTAAAACTTACTTAACGCTGTCTTAAAGCAATGATTGTCGAATTCCTTTCGTCCATCCGTTTACCTAACACTAACATCTTACACTGTAGAGTATAAACCTAAACTACGCGCAATCATCCTTTTTACTACTATTGCAATCCGGTACATAACTACAAACGGTAAGAAATCCGATACCTGAAGAGTAATGAAATTGCTTATGCAAGTAATAAAAGATACAGAAGACTGATAGTTCGTCTGTATTGGAAACAGCAAACTATGCTGTTTCAACGAGGGTGAAAAGTTGCTAATTATACGCAATAGTACCCAAGGAAATGAAAACTCGCACGTGCTATATGAAGGTAATTAAAACTAAATGAAGCTATGAAAACGCGATGAGAACTAACATTGTTAACGCCACTTTAAGGAGGTAACAGGAGATCTCAACATTTTTCTTAAATTGAGAGGAGCTCGCACGTTAACGACTTGCTACGTTTGCTTTATTAGTAAAGGCAGTAAAGGTGATTACCACACTCTTGACTGCTTGATCCTCAATTTCCATTGTTTACATTGCCAAGATATCTTGGAAAGCTTCGAAATACGACATCACATATACCAAATGTTTGGAGCATATATCTATATTTCTGTATCTTTAGGCCCACATATGTTATGTTTAGGAAAATAAAACCCAAAGACGACGTGACAGCCGTAATTTGTATTTATTTCATTGTTTATATCAGTTCGTATTAAAATCATTATAATCTTCAAATGTGTCAATAAATTTCACTTTCTCCTCCATTTCCTTCTTGGTTCCAGTAGTTTTTGTGCTGTGCCGGGATATTTTATAAATATTTCTCCTGCCGTTGTTCTGCATTTTGGTCTATTAATATGGTTCCTTGGCACCCTCGAGAAATGTTGCGGACCCATCATGAGTCCTCGCGCTCTCTTGTTCAGCCTTTATATAGAAAAAGTTGTATTGCTGTAGGAATATTTTATCTTTATTTAAAATAATATATTCGGGTGCGTATGTATGTATTAACAGATTTTATGCAATTTTGCATGCTTACCCTGAGCTATTGTACCAGGTGTGTTAGCCTATTTATTTCACATGGCCACAGTGCCACAGAACATTTTAAAGACCTATGGACATACAATTTCCTTAATTGCATAACAATTATAATACGATTATAAGGAATAATTAAATGACCTCGTCTAGCACATCATCGAATACGCGGATTCGAAACCTATTCGCATTACGCGTTATTTTTAAATTAATTAAAACGAACCGAGTCCTTTTTTTAATGCGAGGTGTATTACTAAGAAATGATAACTTGTTTTGTTTTCTTTCAATATGTAATATGTACTGTAGAGATGGGTACCATTCATTAATTTTTCCAAACTTAAAGGTCGAACTTCTTTAATTTTAAAAACTGTCTAAATCCATATGACTATCGCATAGTCTAGAGGCTAGGACACCAGGCAATAATCCTGCAGACTCCGGTTCAATCCCTACTGCGACAGGCAGTGAATTGCACTTTACTACCTATTTGATGAGTAGCGCGTAGATAAGCAGCTTTTAAATGTGTAATGTTTGTTACAACGCAACGCAAGCAAACGATCTGCAAAATCTAAAATTCGACCCCCTTCTCTTTAACCTTAAAACCTCGAACAGAATTTGTCAGATTCGTATGGTTCACGTATAGCGGATAGGACGTCTGACTCTGTGCCGGAAGACTCTAATGTGGTAGGCCCGCCAATTGTACTTTACCACATTAGTAACCAGTCATACTACAACAAATCTCATTTCTCTTCTTTTTGTTAACGGATTTTTACATTCATCAGACTGTAGTTTTGATAGCGTTATAGTTTTTATACCCTCCACCATATACGATACAAGGTATATTGAACTTGTGCGGACGCATGTGACAACCAGAAGGACTTTCACCATGGAAGACATGTCTTTTATTACATCAATCGATTCAGAATCACGTTCTGAATCCCTTTGTAAATAGATTTAAGTGTGTCTGTTCGTTCGTCCGCCTATCTGGCTGGTGTCTGCTCATGTATTTTTGCGTTCAGGTTACAAATTTTGAGATATTTTAATAATATTCAGTGCCCTGACGATTCAAGGACCAAGGAACGGTTCACTTTTTCTACCACTCTCAACATAACGCCCTATTTTAAAAAGTCGTTATATGTATGAAATGGCAATTTTTAAAATTCCTCGACAAAAATCGCTGAGTAATAGTATTTCGATCTATTCTAAATCGGTATGAAAATTTGGTTCGGCTGGGGAAATTTTTTTAACTCCCTCCCTTATAATCGTTCCTACGAGAACGGAATCTTTATTTGAGAGAAGAGTATAATTGTGAATTCTTCCTTGCGAAAATTGGCAGCAGGTCTATTTCTTGGATACCGCAGCATATAAGAATTCTCAGGGAACGTAAATCCTTACATGCTAAAAAGGCTTAGTTGTTAATGTTTTATAAAGAAAATTTATTCACGATTGTAATTTGATACGAAAATTAAGTGGTAGCTTGAACCACATTTATTCCATTTCTCGAACATCGCTTTCCATCCATTTCTCATCTATTTATTGAACACCGCTCTATATAGGACTTCTCGTAAATTAGATCCTTCACAAAAAATGTTGAATTATTAATATTTTATGATGAAAATAAATCCTTAGTACCTACTTAGGAAAGAAATTGACGGTAGGAGATTTGGATCACGTAGGCCTCTGCTTTAGATGCTAACCTCTTTTTTTAGATTCTAAACCTTTTTTAGACTCTAACATATATAGGGGCTATCAATAAATTAAGTTTGCCGAATTTGGATCATGTAGACCATGTGATATTTTGGGAGTCTTCTCCAGCCTGTGCATGAAAATAATGTGTAATTTTTGGTATATTACTACCAAAACGAGTGAATAACTGTACTACGAAAAGCGGTCGGCCTGGCTCTGCTACAACTTACTTACTTACTTTTTTGTGTTTTAAAACTTCAAGAACTTAGCTGGAATCCATGTCTGCAAAAACATGGACACAAGTTTGTTGCGAGCGCTCTTGTTTCGTATTGCATAATGAGCACAACTTGCTGCCTGTCTGGCGTTGTTGAATGCAAATTAGTTGAAAAAGCACTTAATTAGCTTTAGTAGGTAGAATTGTTTTATATTTTATTTGCTTTTGTTTTTAAAAAAAAATAATTGGTTTTTGTCTTTTTTTCTTCTAGTTAACTGTTTCATACAATGTACATTCAATAGACAGACAAACACACACACACACACACAAATAAAAATTAACAAGTAAATTACTGACAAAATACGGAGAAAATGGAAAATTTTAATTTTCCGGCTTTTTTTCTAAAAGCTTCCTCCTTTCTCCGTCCTTCTTCCTGGTTTCCGAATTTTTTTTTTTTTTTTCTATAAAGAATTTACATGGTTTACAGCCGGACTATTCTGTGAAATCATCTCCTTTAATAATTTTGTTTATAAACAAAGTATCTTAATACGAAAAAATATGCACCAAAGCTTGTTAACATGTATATAAACAAATGATTTTTAACGAACTTGTTAAAGATAGTTTTTTATTTTAATCAGTTGAAAGTATTTATTTAAAAAACTAAATTAAATTGATAGACAAGAAAAACAAGAAACCGAACTTCAACAGCATATTCCAAAAGTGAAAGACAGAAAACGAACTACTTTGGCATACAAAAAAACCGTGCTCGTTGTAAAAAAAGGGTACAAAGCAATAGAATTTAATTTGAAATTAAGAAGGAAAAAAGAATTAATTGGAAGTTTCACAACAAATTTTGCTTTAAATATTGTTCGTGTACGTCGATAAAATTCAGAAACTTTTACTTCCTGTCATCACTATCGTGTTGATCCTGTTTTTAGATAAGCACCGATACCATTTAAAACGCCTTTTTATTTAACTCTAAACTCATTTTCCAAACACTAATACACAAGTTGTAGATAGAATAGTCGAATACTAATACTAATCAAACATTACAATGAAGAAATGTTTAAAAATTAATTGAAACCGTTTATTCAAGTTCACTATCGCATGAGAGTTTCAAAGTGAAGAGCAACAACGTTCAACAACACGGCGCTATATGTCGCGTTTCTAAAGAAATCACACGCTTATTGTAAGGGAAAAATTAATGTCTTATACTCTACACCATGTCGCCTAATATAATGCTTCCTGCATCTTTTTTATAAAATGTCAAAAATTATACCTCGTTAGTATATTGCGGCTTAATTTCGCTTTCGGACTCTTGTATAAGGAAGGGTTCTAGTAATATTCCTTCCCTATCCAAACTTTCGACAATAAATGTGTATGTTAAATAATTCGTTTGCATTTTCATTAAACTTGGACGTCATATTAGTCGTCATGCAAAGCCTAAGATTTTAAAAGAACACTTAATAAGGGAGGAGCTTAGCAAATGATGTCTTTGTTTTTGTGAAAGGAAGAATGTGTATCAATGATACTACATAGACGGGCTGACGGACAGATGGACATAACATTTTTAAAAGAACATGCAATAAGGTAGGAGCTTAGCAAATGATGTCTTCGTTTTTGTGAAAGGGAGAATGTGTACCAATGATACTACATAGACGGGCTGACGGACAGATGGACGGAAAAACAGACTGACGTGCTTAACTACGTTCCGAATTGTGGACTAGTCAAAAATGTATAGAGTTTATGGGCTGAAATGTATAGAGTTATGGGTTTCTGTACCTTGTTTCGTGACGTTATTAAGGTTTTAGCAAAAACATTAACTTTCGATACACTGTAATATTGAGCGAGCGCGACCAATTTTACCCATTTTTTATAAGTACTTTTATATGTCCCATAGAATATATCTTCAAATTTTCATAGCTTTATCGGCTGCAGTTTTTACGTAATGAGCAAAAGATTAATTTTTTTTTTTTTTTTTTTTGAAAACAGAGGTGCTTTCAGTTATAATTTGGACGTGCCCTTTGATTGATCTGGCCTACTTGCAAAATCACCTTGGGTGCAGGGTTTCGTGCTAATGGTTTCGCTAAATTTGAAGTCAATGTATCAACTCTTGCGGACAGACGGACAAATTTAAGTATTTAGACAGACAGACAGACAAATTAATTGAGTATTTGATGCTGATCAAAAATATAAAACATAGATGGATCCTCTGCGCCATGTAGAGTCTTCTGGTTGTTGCAAGCATTTTGACAAAATGAATGAACCCCTCGTATGATAGGTATAGAAATCCAGCACTTCTTTGACACATGAAACAGAGAGGAGAAATTTCAATATCTTCATTCCCACAGTTAACACTGCGCACTACATCTTCTTCCTGTTTCCTTGTTATCTTGTTACGTTTCTTTCGATGGATAAAAGTTAATAATGTGAAAGTGAAATATAAAAATTGGGGAATATTTCTCAGCATTTGCAAGATCACATATGTAAAGGCATTATGGACAAAGAGGAAGAATGCGTCTAAACCAAAACCTCTTAACAATGGCCTAAGCTAAGCTAAGTCTACCGAAATTGGAATCTCAATTTTCTGAAAATAGGTTTTATGAACTGAATGAGAGAAGAAAAAAGTTTGAACTTACGTATGGGTTAAAAACGTTGTTTTCTCTTTCGTGGTAGACTTTATATAAAATTATTTTCTTTCTGCAATCTTTTCACATTTCTGCCAAACGAGTTGAAATAACAGGTGGTTTAAGTTGCCTTTACAAGTAACTGGCGTACTCTACCTGAATTTTAATAAGACATAAGCAATGAAATAAGATAAATATGAGCATAGTCTTCCTAAAGTATGCATACAAACCGTGTCATACAGTTTTTTGCTTAACAAAAGCATCGTCAACGAAACGTATGCAATCTCGTCTCAAGCAGTCTTTTGGAATGAAAAAGAAGGCAAAAAGTACTGTTTGAAAAGCTCAAGAATGGCAATAAAGTTTGTATGTGACATTGTGGTGTAACAACAATAATCCCACACAACGTTAATATAACATTAATATAAAAAATGTCGAAAGAATACACAACAACAAAAAATCTGAAGAATGAAGAAAATGAATCACTTTGGATAACTTTGTAGATTTTTCATCTGGTTGTACAGAAATACATGTACACGGTCTCTGGATAAATGGAAATGCGTGGACTTGTTTTCTTACTCGTTGTTTTATAAGTCAACAAAATATTGGTAAACGTAACTTAATGGCTTAAACTTCGAAAAGCTTGCGTATTATTGTTGCTATGTTTTAATATTGTTTAGTTTTGCTAAAGCTTTAAGCATTTTCTGTGCATACGCTAAAGTCTTGGAGATCCATATCGTATACCACAAGTGTTGCAGGGTATAATTACAGTCGAATTTATGCGATGTCGACTGCCATATACCGACCCCGGACTACGTGAAGAAAACTCATTTCCGCGCGAAAAGTCTGTTAATGCAAATACCCTCGCCCCAGTTCGGCGGAATTAAATGAAATATAAAACAAGTCAGAGCATTATAGTCGTTCAAGGCCGGCCATTAAATACCGTATACCACATTGTCTAACACAATTCTTATTTTTACTATAAAAAACAAAAATTATATTTTGTTTCTATATAAAGGCGAAACTTTTCAAGTGCGTATTTATGGGAAGCCGGCCCAAAACGCAACCTAATGTAGTACAAGTTTAATCCTGACATAGGGCAGGACTCAAAAATAGGCGTAGATGGTCCATATTTTCTAGAGTTCATTTTTGTATGAAATTACAACGATATTATGGGGCAATTTTCGTCACCACATGTTAAGATTTAGACTTTTCTGCTCTATAAATGGTCAATTTTCTTGAAAATCCTTAGGATAGGATGCAAAAAATAGGCTAAGAAGGTCCAAATTTGGTACATTTCATTTTTTTTATGTTAAATTACTTTTATGAAATAATTTTCTTCATGAAACATTGAAAATTATACCTTTTTGTCATGTGAACTTCAGTTTTCGTTATATGAGAGGGGGTTCAAAAAATGGCCCATACCAACTTAGAATGCCAAACTAGTAGTACTTAGCCACCGTTGCTGAGAAATTTTGAAAATTATAATTTTTCACATATAACGACTTTTTAGAATAGGTCGTTATATGGAAAGTGTTCGAAAAAATGGACCGATTCGAACCATTTTCAATAGCGTTCCTCGTTGCGTCAAAACACGTCACTATGCGAAATTTCATCAAAATATTTCAAAAATTGCGACCTATAACTTGAACACAAATTTACATGGATTAGACGGAGAGACGGACAGAGAGTTTTAGATCAATTCAGATAATGATTCTGAATCGATCGGTATTATAAAAGGTGGGTCCATCTGAAGCCCTTCTGCGTGTTACATACGACCGCTGTAAGTTAATATACCCTGTACCACAAGTGGTGTAGGGTGTAATAAAACTGAAAACTGAAAACTGATAATGAACGAAACTGATAACAAACGATAAACGTAACGTGTGTAGGAGAATCGTTAAGGTTCGAAATGTGAAGATGAAAGAAACGAAGCCGAAAGTGCTAAAACTTATTTAGGAATAAAAAAAAGTTAAAAGCCTATTACATTACATTAGAGTTTTCTAAGTGAAGGTTATTAAAAGTAAGTTTTGATTTATTACAAGCTTAAAAATGAAAATGAGAAACTACACATCAACTGCATTTGGCTGAATAAGAAAAAATGTAGCAACACAGTGAGTGCATTATTTTACTAGTACTAGGGAACACGCTTCTAACTTCTTCATTGAACAATTCTTAGTTATAGTTTGTTAAATTGCGTGATTATAAACTTCGACTTACGTGAAGTTTTATGATAGGCATGACGTGTGTACCGGTATATTTTAACGAAAGTTAAATTACACAAGAAAGTCTGTTAGCCTCTCTCGTTACATTCCTTCATTTTAACAAAACTTATTAAAAAAATTCAATCAAAACATTTGAACTAGTTTAGCAAAGTTTCTTACACTTAATTACTTATTTAGTTTTATGATGCAATTATTATAATGAGCGAATAGTGACTGCATAACGAACTAAAGGACTGAAGGAAAAGCAACTGAAGATTTTAAAGTTAAAGCAAATGACAATAAATGTCCAAAGAAATTCTCATTCAAATGAAAGTTTAAATAATAAGAAGTCGTAAAAAATAAGACAAAATTCCCCTGGGAGTACGCGAAGAAAGGCGTATTAGTTGACATTCAATCTTTGACAATAAAAAATTAATATGAATTTTTTTTTAATTATGAAAAGGAAAGAAATCATGCAAACACTTCTGTTTCAAATTGGCATGACATTCAGGTAAAAAGATGGGCTCAATTAAGCTTCTCTTATAAGGAATTCGATCAAATCATTATGATTCTCCATTTGGGAAATGATGCTACATTCAAAATAAGGTCGATCATTCAATGCCCTACACAACATCGTCTAATACAATTCTCCGTTTATTTTCCATCTAAAGGCCTACTGTTCATAGGAGTCCCTATATAGGAGCTTGCCCAAAATATGAACTGAGGCGAACCATTAAATTTTTTGTGTTTAATTTCTAGCTGACTTCTAAATATTAATAAAAATTTGGCTTTTTGACATATAAAAGTCTATTTTTCACGAAAACCCTTATATGGGAGGGGGTTGAAGAACTGGCAGCTCTCTCTCAAAGAAAGTCTGTTTCAAAATAAGGCGCCATATGAGGAGTGATTATAAAAGTAGTCCGATCCAATCTATTTTCCACTGAGCCAAAAGACGTCAATGTACATAATTCTACATTGAACGCAAAAGGACAAGGACAGATGGACAGACAGGCTTAGATCAATATGGAAAATGATTCTGAAATAATTGGTACACAAACTTAATTTTCTTTTTTGTAAGTCGACACAGTTACCATTAATAGCCGGCTAATTGTTAGAAGTTGTTCTCCGCGAATTTTCAACGTGAATAAATTTACTTAAAAATAACTTGTAATTAATAAAAATACTTACGCAGATACAGTAAAAGGGGTAAAAAAAGTTATCGTCATGAATCAATGATATAATCAAATTTTACAAAAATTTTTAAAATATTTCTATGTAGATACAATTCAAATATTCATGGGAGTAATTTTAAATAAATAAAAACACTATAGTGGGACGCGATCCACCATTAAATAAATGTCTTACAACACTTCCGTTATTCATATAACTGATTTTCAAAACGAGGTGTGATATGGGAAGTGGTTGGAAAGGTAAGTCAATTGGAGCCATTTGCAATGGCGTGTGTGCGTGGGCACACAAAATATAGACAAGCTTAGATCGATTCAGAAGGAGAAACAAGAATCGGCCGGTATAACAACAACATTTTTCAAAAGCAACGTCTCGTCTCTGTTGCTAAAGAAGTGCTTTTTACGGGAAATGCTTGATAATTGCTGATGAGACATGGGTTTTATTTATACGGTTCAGAAATATCAAGGAAATATCATGCTAAAGATATTTGCAATGCATAAGAACTGTTTTAAAGCACGTCAAAAATTATACTCGTGATGACTGGTTTTTCGATTATTGGGGCGCTGTTCGGAAGAAGTTTCTTTCTAAGAGTTTATAAGGAATATTTCCTAGATTCTCTGCATCGTTTGCAGGTCTATTCGTAAAAAAGTTCAAATTTATGGGAACACTTACTAGTTTCTACCTCCCTGCAATGCTTTTTCGATTGCTGCCATTACTTGTAGGCAACTTTTTATAAATATCAGCTCTATGAGTACTGCCTTCACATGACGTAACACCGTGTAACTATATTCTTTCACAAACAAACAACAACAATTTTATTGCGATCAGTTTGACTCAATAAAAGCACGCTTAACAGAACTCGCTGCCTACTTTGAAGCCTATGGTGAAAAATCACCATATGTTATATTGCAAGAAGAAGAAGAAGACAAATAGTGGTCGTTGGAAGTCTACTCACGTAGGAGGGTATCAATTTAAAGCAAACGAAATAAATTTGGCTGAATACATAAATATTTTATATCATTCCTCTTATACTCTAAACCCTTTATCACATCTTATAGATCTTATAAAGTGCGTGTATATATCGGATCAATGAAAGACTTTATTAAAATTTCAAGTTATTTTCTTATATGAATTTTCTCCGAGCTTAGTACTTACACTTTACCACGTTTAACTTCGATACTTTGTTGCTTCGAATCCTGTGTGTTTTTCCGGTTTAGCTATAAAATAATTTATTTATAATCGCTATCCCAAGTTAAGGTTTGATTTTATCAAACATTTAACATATCATTTGCGGTCAATTGCAAAGCAAACAAAAAATTCACTCAGTTTTAGTGGAACACATTTATATATATATAAATATATACATACATTATAGTATTCTTTAAAAATATTTTCCCGGCAATTATTTATTTTCGCTATTGCTTTCTAGGCCACTGGTATTTTATGAGCAGATAAATAACGATTTGAAAAATGAAACGCATGAATTATGTTGTTATTTATTTCGAAAATAATCGAAATACTTATACCAACATTTATTAACATTTACAAATATGCCGATTATCTGACTATAAATTATTGAAGGGAGTAAAGTTCAATATTTATGAAAATTGAAGTAAAATTCAATACAGTAAATGTATTAGGGGGTTGCAAAAATGTTGTTTATTTTTTCAGCGATGCAATCATCGACCAATTTTCGCACTCCTTCAATTTTGCGGAGACGCGTGCCAGCCCGGCCATACTGTATCAACAAATGCTGGCAATCAGAAAGCGCCATGTCTGGTGAGTACACTGGGTATGGCAGAACTTTCTATTCGAGTTGCAATCGTGTATCCTTGACGACTCTTGCAACAAATAGCCAAAAATTAGCTTTTTCAGTCAATTCGTGTGGTAGGCATTTTCCCTTCTTTCAGATCCTTGCCATCGCATGTAAACGTCTAGAAACAGTTGATTCTACGACTACTATTCGAAAGATCTTCGAGCGTTTGCGGTGGGTTTCCGGCCAATAAGTCTTGCAAGTCATAGTCCGTGAACTTTTTTGGTCCTCCGAGTCTTTTTTGTCATTGTCACCACTCAAAGTCACCGCTTCTAAGCCGTTGAAACCAAAATCGACAATTGGGGTATGATGGAGAAGCAACAGCATAAGCTTCCGAACGTCTTCGGCACCAAATTTTTTCAATTTGGGCGACAAAAATAATGAAGGCAGAAAATGCATTTTTTAGTGCTATACCTCGGACGTATAGTCTCCTTCTTATAGGTGTTATATTGGTTGAATGAAATCACTTCGAAAGTAATTCTTCCTTTTCGTTTTAAGGAAATTGGGCCTTAGCTTCGCTCCCACCTTATGAAAATTGATTTGATGAAAGATTGCTATTTTTTGCCTCACCTTCATTAGGTAGGCGTAGGCTTATCCCAGGAGATTCATTGTTTGTTAGTAACTGACTACTCGGCCTTCTTAACAGAGATTAACTATAATGTTCCTATTCCTCAATTTTATTTTCGTAAAGCTTAGTGAATGTACATATAACTCATGAGTTGTTCAATCCGTTCAAGGTCATTTGTAAAAATGGTATACTTCGTATTATCGGTTGTCAAGCTCTTGGACGTTTGCATCGGTTTCGCAGTTCGTCACCACCTTGGAATTATACCGACAGCGGTCGGTTTCTTGTTTATACATTTTATAAAAGTTGGTCCTACGGAGTAGCTTAAGGATTATTTTTAAGAATCTACTTTATTCGACTATTATTTTATTGTAGTTGAATTTCATTTGGAAATAAATAAATAAATAAGTAAATAAGAGCCGACGGCACGCTGCGCATTTATACTTTGTTGATAGCCACAGACCTGGTTTCAGTTGAGTGCATTCCGCAACAAATAGAAAGCTGCAGTTTGTTACCCAGAGCATGTACAGAATTTGAAGTATACTGAAAACGCTCACATTGATTTGGTCATCGCATATAGCTGATGTTGATCCAAAATTAGATGCAAATACTTCTATAAAAAAGCTCTCGCGGACGATTGTCTCTCACGTCAAAAATTATCGAAATATTTTCCAACTGCTGCGTAAGCTTGAAGTGATTACTGTAGTATTTACATATATGACTTTTTAGTTGTTCCAAACTGCCTTTGCTGACATAGCTACTAATTAATGTCAAATACATTTTGACAATAGGAGAAGCTATTCTCTCGACATATAAAGTAGAAAGAATGACATCTGCTGCACTTACAAAGGGACATCTCGTGAACGCAATTGCCTTGAATTTCAAAGAAAAGGTTCCCATTAGTCGACTTAATGCCGTTTGATAAACCCATTATTGCAATGAAAGGAAGCGACGGCAAGCAAGATAAGTTTTCTAGAAATTTTAAAGTGAGTCAATCTTTGACGATAATTTACATCGTAGTAACAAGACATATATTTTAATAGATAATCGTGATCATGTCATTCTTATTGGTTAACTAAATTTGTGCGTCATAACTGCCAAATACCATGCGCTATAAAGGTGTATTAAGTTTTCGTGAATGTGTGCAACATCCAGAAGAACTTAAGGTAAACCCAGAGTCACACTCTAAATCCCTTTAAGCTTGTCTGTCGATTTGTCCGTCCAGCTCTTTATCTGTCTTGCTTCCCACTCATAGACTGGGCTTATCGAGATATTTTCATAAAATTGGGCACACCAACGTTTTTTGAATCAAGGACAAACGGTACTGAAACGCTTCGGGTCGAATCATCTTTTCGACCACTTCCCATTTGAGGCCTTATTTTGAAAAGCCATTATATGAACGACTGCATTAGACGGATTCGTGTAGGGTCCTTAATGATGCGCCATATCCCACTGTAGTTTTTTTACTTGTTTTACAATGAAAAAGGCAACGAAATACCAAAATGCAGAGCAAAGTTTCAAAGAAAAATTTTAAAGGATTTTAAATCATTTAAAAGAATAAAATCTATTATTAATTTTGTTTCTTTCTCACTAAAAGCATTTATTCTTTTTTGCTTAGAATATCAAGCAAAGAATATTTTTCAATATTTTTGTTAACAATTTTTGATAAGCACGTTTAATAATTTAGACCAAATATTAGAAAAACGTTGTAATATTAACATAATATTAATATATAAGATTATAAAATCGCTAAAAATCGGAAAATTCAATTTCACCTTTTTCTTCGAAGGTATTCTCCAAGTTAACAATAAATGACTCGTCACCTCGTAATTTTATATTATTTTGTGTGTATGTGTCTGTTATTTTCAGGAGTTGCTACTTACTTGATATAAAACCTCATAAGATGCTTATAAAGCTCAAATAACTTCTACTTCATCAGACAGCCAACCATTGTCACCATATGTCCTACCAAATTCAATATAAAACAAGTAAGAAGTCGGGCAAAGTCGATCATTAAATACCGTATGCCACATTGTCTAACACAATTCTTATCTTGATTATTAAAAAGCAAAAATTATATCTTGTTTCCATATATAGGCATTATTTTCAAGCGCGAATTTATAGGGAAGCGGGCCCAAAATTCAACCTAATGTAGTGCAAGTTTAATGCTTACATAAGACAGAACGAAAAAATAGGCGTAGATGATCTAAATTTTGTAGAGATCATTTTTGTATGAAACTACTATAGTATTATGGGTCAATTTTCATCACCACTTTTCTGCTCTACAAAGTGCCAATTTTCATGAAAATCCTTATTAAGGCAGAATCAAAAAATAGGCCGAGATGATCCAAATTTGTAACAATTAGTTTTTTTATGTTAAATTACTATTATGACATAACCTTCATCATGAACCATTGAAAATTACACCATTTTGTCGCATGAACTTCAGTCTTCGTTATATGAGATGAAGTTCAAAAATTGCCCCAGCCGGTCCAAAGTTTTCATACCAATTTAGAAAGTCGAAATACTACTACTTAGTCTACTCAAAACACGCCACTGTATCAAATCAGACGCCAGATAGATCGATCAGTATAATAACAGGTGGGGCTATCTTAAGCCCTCATATCAACATATGATCATAGGTGACATTTTCTAGTTTGACCGCACTAGAGTCTCAAATTTGGATGTTCTCCCATATCCGTTTTTCGCTAACACACCAAATTTCAAAAAATCGTTAAAAATAGTTCCGTGTAGAAAAGTGTAATTTATTTTTGTTTATTCGATAGGTACTTTTATATAGATTCGCGTGATATAGGTGAATATGGGCGACATTTTCTAGTTTGGCCGCACTAGAGTCTCAATTTTGGGTGTTCTCCCATATCCATTTTTCGCTAACATACCAAACTCCAAAAAATCGTTCAAAATAATTCCCATAAGCAGAATTTGAATTTCTTTAGTTAGTTTGAAAGTTATTTTTATATGGATGGGATGTCCACAAAAGTATTTTGCGTTGTAGGCTTTCAAATCCAACTATACATTAATTTTAATTTCTTAACGGAGCTCTGTTAACGCGTTAACAGATAGTAGGTGTCTTTGCTATATAAATTCGAAAATAACTTCACACCCTTAATAGTGTAGGGTATAGTGAATGGAGACGAGAGCCTGAAAAAGATCTTTTCGCATAATTTATACTTAACACTGTCAACAAATGGAATATCTGACAATTATATGCTCTTATACCTTCGAGCTATGAATGGATGGTTGCATTATGCCAATGAAATGAAAAAAAGAAAAAACGTATTTCCTTTCAGCACTAACACACTGAGATGAACATGTACTTTTCTGCATATTTTTGAAAAAAAAAAAAAAAAAAACTGACAATTGTATGACAACATAACCAAAAATAGCCCTGAGAAAGGACAGAGTAACTAAATTAAGTAGCAAAACCCGTTGGCAGCATAAACAACAATGAAAATGTGCAAACAAACAGACAAAGAAAAAAAGGAAAAGACATCCTAAAAACCTAAACGTTCTTGTGCTTGCAACAGACATACTCGGCAGAAAGGTAAAACTATGTAAGCTTTAATCTCACTTTATACAGTCAACGTCATAAATAAATTTTATTCGTTTTACTCTGTCTACGCTCATTTATTTGATAATGTTAAGTCCACCTCAAGCAAATATAGCAAAGTTTTCTAAATATCCGACGTGCTCTGAATTTCTCGAAAGCATTGGCAAAGCCAGAACAATTGTAAAAGTCTGTCCGGCGTGAAATGCATTAATTAAAGTCTAGGGGATGAATATACAGATTGGCAATTATAGCAGACTATCCTATAACGCACGTCCATATAAGAAGACTTCGCATTACACGGCAAAACAATGAACAATTTGTACACATTTCTCTCCTTCCCAAGAAACGAAAAAAACGCATTTATTATTGAAGGAACATGAAAATGGTTTTCATGTAATGTCTATGCTTATTATCAAATAAACTTATTTTATACACAGGAAGTAGAGCAATTGCTTTAAGTTATAAGCGCCTCGTGTGCCTGTATCCCTCGCTTAGTACGGTTAATTCGTACCCTGCTGTATCGATGCCATCTTAAACGGAACTTTTTTATTCACTTATTCAAATTAAAATATCGTATAGAGTGACATCATTTAAACTTTGATATAAATAACAACAATCAAAATTATGTGTGCCATGGCGATCGAAAGCTTGTTCGCTTTGTAACCAAACCGTGTTATAAGATGCTTTGCAATAATGCAAATCAGTGCAATGTGTACGCTGTTGTATCGAAACCAGGCTTTGCAAGTACCGTGTTAACCGAGCGATGGCTGTACTTTCATAATCTAAGTGACTCACACAAAACGAGTTTATATAACGCGGAACTAGTCATCGTATTATAGCGTCTACTGTGCTAAGGACATATGCTTTTTAAACATTAATAATATTAATAATAAATAATAAATAATTATTATTATAAATAATTCTATTAATAATAAATAATTCTATTTAAAGCATTATCCAGCTAGACTTTTCCACCTTTCTGAGAGACAATACTTTTACTTTCGAAATGACAATCTGGGCATCATCTTAAGTTTTATTTTACCCGAAGGCTTTATCGTCAATTGTAAACCGTATTTCTGGTATTTGATCGCCTCTGCGTTTTATCAACCGACACGGTTCACCCACACTTTCTTCCGAATTAAAACAGAGAGACAACCTTTTTTGTGTTTGATTCTTATTTACCGTAGAGCATGCCTTATTTGAAACTCCTAAAGGCGATGTGTGTGCTTTCAGTAAGTCAATTTAAAGAACAGCTTGAGATATGCTGAAAGCCAAACCGACGCCCATTGAAAAGTCCCTGAAGGCCTATCCATATATTTGCGAATAGTTCTAGAATTGCTGGAGAATAGAATAATTTGCGTACGCGTGCATTTTTTATGAGGTAAAATAAAGATTTCCATTTTATTATTATTATTATTATTATGTAGTCCTACCTGCTTTAGCCTAGAGCTAGAAATTCACCAATCACTGCTTGCATTAGATCAAAGGGTTAGGCTCAGCTGTTTTGTAACTATAACTTTCAACGTCCTTGTGATCTGTTTATTTTATAAGTGTCCCAACTGCATCTATTGGTGTTGCAGATATCTTCGCGGCGAGAGCGCTGTAGAGAGCAGCATCGCTTTCTGTGCCTTCCCCAGCACATTGTGTATCTCTAGGTATGTTAGGCCTATTTTTGCACCTTTTGGTACTACTTCCGCACCTGAGATCCCGATTGGAATGATACTAACGTTTCCTACGTTGTATATATGTTTCATGTTATGCGCCAGCTCCGTTTATACGGTCTCTGAAAATTCGTTTTCGATGTTGCAAACGTTTTGAGAGAATGAGTACATCCCCAACCAGGGTGATAGGTATAAACAAAAACTTTCTGAATATTGGTTACACGAAATTGTTATACAGAGAGGGCCGACACTATACACGCTGATCAAGAAATTTTTCACATTTTATAGGAGTGCCTCATGCATAATCATAGTCGTTCCAAAAGTTTTGCGAATCCTTCTTTAATTGCAACATGCAGACATAATTCTCGAGATGAGCATGACGAGTAGAAAAGAAATTATGTGGAAATTTTGAGAAAAAACAAACTACCCAAACAATTTTAAAGCTCATGTATTCCTTAATAAATTTGAACTAATCATTAAAGAAATCACCTCCAAAAAATACGCTCGCTTTATGATGATTATTGTAATTATTAAAAGAGTGCCGTGTTCATTTTTAAGTACAAGTGGCCTTAAAAAATGCACAAGGTGCCCAGCTTTCTTATTGTGGTACAAGAGACATCAGATAGAGCCACATTCTATTACACCATTGCTCTGTCCGTCTGTATGTCCTCTTTCTTGTGTTCACTGTACACGCTGCAATTTTTAAGATATTTTGATGAAATTTGGTACGATAACGTGTCTCGACCAAGGACAAACGCTTTGGAAAATGGCTCGGATCGGCCCACTTTTCCGTCCACTTGCCATATAATATCTTACTTTACAAAATCATTATATCAATAACTGTTGGGTAGTGTAGTGGACCGTGATGCACGATTTGTTTCAAGTTTAGTTTGATTTTGTGGTTATTGTGGCAGTCACGCCCAGTTTTTAGCTTAACATTACAGCAAAAGTTAACAGTCTAGCAAATTGTAACAATCGACCCAGCTTGCCATTAGAAGGCGAAATTAATATATTCCCGCATGATTCAATCGTGGTTGCAATGAAGCAAAAATTTTTTAAATATCGGTAATACGTAACGAAGGCTTATCATAAATACGTAACACAAGAAAAGACCAATGGGCAAAAATATACTATAGTAAGCAAATTAAGGTTAGAGTTAGAGTTTAGAAGAAGAAGTTTGCTGAAGCACCAAATAAAAACTGGCATTTTTAAGTGTAAGCAACGAATTATTAACGCCCTTCAATAAGACTGTATTGCTTAATAGTGTGTCACAGGCTTAGTAGGCAGGCTTAGCATGACTTAGAAAATGTTTCTGAATCGGTCTTGTCTTCCTTAAGCACTCCTCGGTGTTACATGCGTCTGCACAAACTTAATATACCCTATATCACAAGTGTGAAACTGCATTCATGTATGCTTTCTGTCCGATTACCTCGTATTGCACGCTGTTGCTGGTTGACGCATCTTTTATGCTGAAATAAGCCCACTACGGTTCACATGTCAAACTGAATTCGCCGAGCTTCGTAACACATTTTAATTTCCTTTTATGTAAAACAAATTTGCTTCATGCCTTGCCATGCTGCACGTTAACATAGCATGGCGTGGTCGTATAGAATAGTCATTGAAAATTTTCTTTGGGTGGTCGCAACCTCTTGCATGTATTTATCGATAAAAACTTGAATTCATATTAATATGCATTCCATCATCTCTCCTCATATTTCAACTGCTCACACAGTCGTTGTTTGTCGCTACATTCGAGTCGATGCAAGTGGCTATGGTTCATATATCAAAGTGAACTCGTCGTCGCATGTAACATGTTTTAATATCCCTTGAAGTGAAATAAAATCATCTCTTCCTTCACGCTTCTCTGCTCTCGTCGAAATCGTTCCATAGCAAACTATTGACAATATTTATGTGCAAATGTTCATAAGAATAATCTACCAAACTGTTAACAATCGAAACATCGTAAAATGGGAGAGCAGTTTAAATATATTTTTTAGCATTTAAAAGTTTGAGTAGAAATGGAATTTATTTTTTTTCTTATTTTTTAAATGCATTCAATGGTCGTGGATTCAAACCGCAAATTTGGGAGACTTTTCAATAAAACCTTAGATAGCCTTAGATGCTAATGCTCTAAGACTTTAGTCTTAGAGTTTATTTCTCTGGCTAAATTAATAGCAATAATAATAAGAATGTAATAGCGGCATTTTGAATCTATTAGGTTGGGGAAAAAGAAATCCATTATTTTTTCGGTAGATGGCTGCACTAGTAGATTTCTCGTAAAGTAAC